>VYZP01072668.1:2326-26105 GCA_013400635.1 Hypocryptadius cinnamomeus | reverse complement strand
TTTTTTTTTTCCCTAGGCATGACAATGGAGGAAAGACATCTTAAATAATCCAAACATTTACTTCTTGTCCTACGAAAACCTGAGTCCTTAAACAGATAATGCGATAAGCAGCCTCTGCTACTATGAGGAAACAATTCTCCCTCCTCTTCCTTCCTCCCAAAGCAGCCTAGACGCAGACTCCTGCCACGCATCATCTTTTCTAAATAAACGCTCCAAAACTGAAACCCGACCACTCCCTCCAAACTTCCAAAACCCCAACCCGTCAGATTTCTTAGGAAATTTTTTTCTGCCCAGACGATTTCAGAGAACCCACTCAGCCCATGCTCAGTAGAAGCATTTCCTCCACCTCAGAGGAGCATGGTAAACACGAAATCGTAAAGAAGAAAGACGCAACTAACAGACAGCTGGGGCCAGCCCGGTACTGCCGATCTCCCCGGCGTTTGCGAAACAGCACCTTCCTTCCTACACAAGCCCGCAGGGACGCGGCGGAGGAGCCCCGCCGGCCGGGGCGGTACCGCGGGCGGAGGGCACGGACGGCACCGGGGATGGGGATGGGGCCGGGACAGGAGCGGCAATGGGTCCCGCCCGCCCGGGCCTACCTTGAGAACGGTGACGGCCCCGCCGGGGCTGTGAACCTCGAAGGCGGCGGGCTCGTCCCCCGCGGCGGCCGCGCCGGCCTCGGGCTGGTGGTAGCTGAAGCAGGCGGAGGCGATGTCCAGGTGCCCGAGGGGCAGTGGCTCCTGCGGCCCCTTGAAGTAGTAGAGGTAGCAGCGGCGGGGATCGAACACGAACCAGCGGCTGCGGAAGCCGCGCAGGGGCCCCTTGCCCGACAGCTTCTGCAAGTACCCGCAGAGCTTGGGGGTGCCGGAGCCGGGCTGCTNTTTTTTTTTTTTTTCACTGAAACGCCTAGCACGTTTTGGG
This sequence comes from Hypocryptadius cinnamomeus, assembly GCA_013400635.1. Lineage (NCBI taxonomy): Eukaryota > Metazoa > Chordata > Aves > Passeriformes > Zosteropidae > Hypocryptadius > Hypocryptadius cinnamomeus. Next base: position 25,184 of record VYZP01072668.1, on the reverse strand, counting down.
CTCTAGGGGACTTCTGGTGTTAATAATAAGGAACTTCTAACATAGGAAACTTGACTGTGAAGACACCAGGCTACCACAGGGAGGTATACATAACTTAATTTCTCCGAGTGTTTGGAGCACAGTATATGCGTGTTTGCTTTAAACATGCCTAATGCTCTGGTACTAATACCGAAAACAGTCTGATGTGGCATAGTCACCCAAAAATGAGAGGAGACTGTTCCATGTTTAATGACATACATCTTTTCATTCTCACCCTTAAATACAGCAAGGAAGGTTTGCTGTCAAAATAGTTGTGAAGCTGATATGTGCTATGGTGTTTTTATTAGTACAATGCCATTTATGAAATAGCATCTGGCTGAATTTTGACAGTTTGGAAGTTCCAGTTACCCAGAAATCTTAAATTCTCCAGAACTTCTCACTCTGTCCTCATTTCTAAATGCCTTGATGAATTTCTCATTAAAAAGTAACTGTCTCATCAGAAAATATTTTCATTCTATGGTAAAGCATATAAAGGATATAAAGCACCTGAGTATTTCTGTGGTTGTCCACGGGTTCTACTTGGATGTTGGCACAAGGAACTGCAGCATTCCTCAAGTCCTCCCCTGTGGCTGTCACCTCCTGACCAGAAATGTGCCAAGTGAGGAAATAGCCAGTGTTCTGCTAGCAGGAAAACATGAGTGATTTGTTACAAAAAACGAGGTGGGGAAGTTCCCTCCCCAGTCAATTCACATGACATAGATGGAATCTACTGAAAGATTACACATTGCAAAATAGGGCTAGACATTTTTCTTTTAGGATTCTTTTAGTAAATGTGGACAGTAAGAAGGGTTGATCCTGCTTTAATAACAAGTCAATAATGTTTCTTCCACATGTACTGCTCAGTCTCTTCTTCCCCAAATACAAAGTATTCATCACGCTCTTCGTTGGCAAGTGTCATTTGCCGGAGCATGAGTTACACAGGGGAAACACTGATTCCCTTTAGAAGCTGCCGCTTTCTTATCTCAGCCATTTAGACAAGTTGAAGTGCCCCAGCACTTATCCCTGATCTGTTACATTATCTCATCAGTATAGTGAAGTGTGGCCTTGTTCTCTGTGCGCTGAGCACCCGTGACTCCTGCTGGCTATCAGTGATTACATCCTGCAGCAAATCAAAGAATCACAGGATCCCAAATCCTCAAAACTTTTGCTGTCAGTACTTCTCTTTTTAAATTTTCTGTTTAGCTTCCTTACTACTCTTGTGGCAGGAGAATCCCCTAATTTCACAGCTGATTCATGTAAGCATACAGTTCCCCTTGTTGGGAAATAAGTTCCTTATTTCACGTATGCACTTTTTTGCAAACAGATCCAGATGTGGACTGGCAAATAACAGCAACTTATCTCTAAGTTGTTGTGGTGAATTAAATGAAAACAATACTTTTACCTGCTTTTTCCTTTCATGTTTTCATGTCCAGGTTGCATAGATGACATTCTGTTACTAACAAATGTCTAGAAAACAACTAAAAATAGAGTATCACAAGGCAAGATTTCCCTCCTGCCCAGAGGCCAGGGCAAATGAAGCTTTTGGTGTGCACATAACTCCTAAGCATAATGCAACAGGCAAGCCAATGTTAACACACAGTGAGACAGTCATTATACTCCTAAAAGGACCACAAAGCTTGTCAAACATGAAAATACTTGAAATTCCCTTTTATTCTGCTGCGGTTTTCTCTCCTAAAAGTTAACTAGTATTTTAGTTATAGCACTTTTGGCTTACAAGGCCAATAACTCCACATAAAAAATAAAAATGTATTTACTCTCAAAAAGTTGAGACTGGTCTAACTTGTAATAATTGTAGTGTCTTTATCTTATAATGAATATAAGCATTCATGGTTCCTGAATAAGTCCAAATTTATTCTTGAAAAAAGGTAAATATGCAAGAAAAATTAAGTCTATCATCAATATGGAGGCAGTGCCAGGCTCATGCTGTCATGTTTACAGAAGTGCAGGAAACATGGATAAATAAAACAGCATATCTGCACTGTGCTTCTGATTAAAGTGAGATCATAGCTCCAAAATTAGTGGCTGAGAGCATACACTACTTCTTTCCACAAAACAGATGATGCCTATATAACTTAGATCAAAGTTACAAGATGCTTATAGCTTGAGTTATAAGATATCAATATAACCTGATATATTTATACAACCTGATATCAATATAATCAAAATCATGACTTTTTATATATCTATATAACCTGAATCATAGCTTTTTATACCTGTATAACCTCAATCATAAATTGTACACCTATATAGCCTGATATAAATAACTTTCTATACAATATAGTGGCTAGTATAAAGTTAACTAGTTGTTTAATGCAGAATAAACAAAAGAGAAGAAAAAAACTCACCAGGTGGATAGCTTTAGAGATAGATAAGTATAGTACTAATGAGAAATTGGCAAATGTAAAGCCAATTAGCCACAAAACAAAGAATTTAGGCCAGTTAAGACCAGACAGACCAAGGACCACCATAACTGCGCATGCTCTGAAGACAAAGTTGAGAAGTTCAGATGGGAAGAAGACCTTGAAAGCATTCATCAAAGACCCCCGATGACCCCCAAATTAGGGAGGAGCAAGCACAGTGCAAAATCTAATAAACATGAGATCATATTATATAAATTAGTTCCCGGGTGTATGTGATGATGTTTTAGTGACACAGTAACACTAAGAAATACTTACTGTATAAATGTACCACAGCATTTGGCAAGTGGGTGAGTTAGGTGGAGCTATCCCCCTCACCACCAGCACTGCAATAAACAAATACCTGCTCTATAGACACCGGTCTATGGGGATTTATTTCCAGCCTGTGTTTTGGGCATCACAGAAAGCAAAAATTACTGTTTCTTGTCTGATATCTTCTGACAAATAGGGAATCCATTAGAGATGAACCCCAGGTTTTTCAGAGCTCACACAGAACATCTATTGGTCTTTTCTTTCCAGAGCTATGGAACTACAGACAACTGCCCCTCTCTATTCCTCTCCCACACAGTGTCAGGCCAAACCTGCATGCTGAGATGTGGGCTAAACTGTTACTTTTACTCCATTTTAACAAACATTTTGCAGGTTCCTGCAAAATGTTATCTATGACTGTCACTGCTGAAGTAAGTACTGTCACCTCACCCTGCTATAGCCTATGTACAGTACTTGCATATTCTATCACACATTATTTCGAAGGCTGAATGGTTTTGGCCTACTATTATTTAAATATTTGGAAGTGGAGAATGAGAAAAACTTCCCTAAGCTTTTTCTTTAACCAACAAACAGGCTAAGTATTTTTTCAAATTACTGTTTCTGATGCAGTCTGACATGGCATTTTACATCTCCCTGCCTCTCAGTCACCACAAGATCCATGAAGAACATCAGAGTATTACATTTCCAGAATATACTCTTTCCTTCTATGCAAGCAAGTCAGCCAAACAATTACATGGGCTGTTTTAACTGCTAGCAATGTCTCATTTTCCAGCATTATTCTTTAAGCATTAAATGGTGCTCCATTCCTCTTGCACATTCACTATTTGTGTTTCCCTCTCAAAATGGAAAAAGATACAAGCTGTGGATAAGCAGGGAAGCTTAGCTGCAGTTTCTGATTCAGTAGGAAAGATCTTATTTAACTTCAGTTAACTGTCTCATCCAGCACCAGTTGACTATATGACAACATTAATACATGAGTTTACTTTTTTTTTTTTTTGCTGTTGCACTGCATTTTAGCAAGAACTCTTCACTATGAAAAAGCAACAATATACAATTCAGTGAATGGCAGCATTGATTTCTAGCTGGAAATCTGTAATCTGACTTGTGAAGATATCCAGGCAAGTTGGTAGTTGTGTAGAAGAGAAAGAGTCAAACTAAACCCCTTATGAATAGAAAAGCAGGAATTACTTAACTGTGGCAAGAAGCTGAGCAATCCATATGCACACAGTCCTTGGCCTGTCAGCATCCATGTGGATCCCCGCTGGCTGGAGAACTCCTCAGGGCTTGGCAGGTATGCTGAAAAGGAAAAGCAGAATTTTGAGTACTGTTGTAGATTAATGGGTAAAGAGATATAACGAAAGCTAATGACACAATTAATAAAACACAATTATTTCAGCTGCATACAGTGTAACTTACTTCCATTTATACAGATGTTTTCTTTATATTATTACATAAGTGGATATACTTCCATGTCATACTTCATTCCTTTGGAGAACCAAATTTATACATACAATGGGGACTTACAGAAGTGTCCAGCAAAAACAAAGATTCTGTGATCACCTAAATTTACTAGGTGATACTAGGTGATACTAAAGAGCAGTTGTACAGCCCATTAGTGTCTTAAGTTGTGTTTACTTTCAGCACAACATTTCAGAGGCCCAGCCAGTTTTCTCACCTGTCAATCACACTGTGGCCTTTTTCCTGACTTTCTGACTCATTTCCTGGGACACTGTAGCCTGGCTTACACCTTTCCATTCTATTAACTGCAACCATGAAACTGCATTTCTTCAGTAGCTCCTAAACTTCCTTCTTGCCATGTACAGTAGTCATGGACCACTTCCCTCCCTCCATTTACACTGTAATAGAAATCTCTTCAAAGACAGAACAGCTCATAGCTGAAGCTTAGTGAGATAACTGCAGTCGTGGGAATATTGAGAAACTTTCACTGTCTTGTTCCAGTTTTCCAGTTGTTTTTCCCAGGAATTGCAGGTAGGAACAAGCCCAGACAATGTGTGTGCCTCAGTGAATGGTTCTGTACTTACAGCTCCAGTTTACACACAACACCCAGTGCCACCAGCACCCACTGTTGTAATTCTTATCCAAACATGCTCTTCTTATTATTTCTTACCATTTTATCTTCAGTTTGAATGTCCATCTCACTGAAAGCTGATTCCTCTCTCCAGTCTTTAGATGTTTAACTGAGGATTAACGCTGCAGTGGCAAGTTCAGTATAATCCACAGATGGAAGGTATGTTGTGAGTGAGAGATCCATTCCCTCCAGTTTCCATCTAGTGTCAATGGGAAAGCAGCAGATAATGCTGGAGAGCAAATCATGGCAGTGTTTGAACTTCAACGGAATGAATTCCAGCCTAAATTCTTTGGACAGGAACTTTTTTTTTGGTGTAGATCATGAACTGCTTAACATACTTAGAGGTGTTAGCTGAAAGTTACATCAAACAGTCACACCAGCTCTTTGCAAATAAGCTTTTTTCCTAATTCTTGAATTCTTAACTGTATAACAAGTCTATTAATCACTTTTCAAGAAATGAATCAAATATTCTAGTAAAGTGTAATTGTATTTGTCGAAGATGAATGGGACTAAAAAACCCTGCAGATGGTTAACTGAAAGACACTTAGGTATTTTTAAAAAAAGAAAAACCTATAACAGATATAATCTGAACTAAAAATAGAGAGATTTAGCCAGACTATTTGGTCTAGAATCCAGGCTACATTTGTCACATGAAAATTATTTTCCAGGAAATCTCTATTGCTATTTGTTTCCGCTCAAGACAAACATTACCAGAGCAGCTTTTCCTGTGGTTTTCTGTTTTGGAACTCCTGGTTTTGGCTTTGTAGAAAGACAAGAAGCACATGGACAACTGAGGAAATACAGATTCAAGAGTAAGTCACAACATTTAAGTCTGGAGCCAAACTCATCCAAGTCCTGCCCCACTGAGTCAGATATTGAATAGCAGTGTTATCTAAGAAAAGGTGAGGAGAAAATGATGCCCTCATATCTAGACAATTCTCTCCTGTATCCAATGTTACCAGAATCATATATGCCAAATTTGCAATTGTACTTGTCAGAAAACACTGTCCATGTGTGCTCAGTCTGAGGAGTGTTAGTTTGTACCATCAGCACTGCATTCTGTTGCCTTTTGGGGTACTGAGGAAGGCTCCACAAAAGTGAGGGAATGGATAACATATTCAAAGCAATTAACAGCAATCACTTTTGTTTGGAATCTTCTGAGGCCTTCACCGAGTTAACCTCAAGCATTTACCAGAACAGCTCCCCAGTCACAAGACTGCTGTGTACTGACATAACCCAGTTATTTCCTGCATGCAACATGTACACACAGAAGCAGGGCCTTTGGTGAGAAAAGGAGTATCTCAAGTACTGTGTTCTGCCAAGGAAGCAGAAAGGAGAGAGGGCTGACAGAAGGGTGTTGGAAGAAGGCTGTTGGAAGAACTGAAAGTAAGGAGTAATGAGGACAGCCAAGATGGCTTATTTACTGTCAGTGCACTGAGTGTCAACCCAGACTCTTCAGTCCCAGATGAGACACAATTCCTGAAGGAGTGATAAATTTACCTGAGGAAAAAGGGTAGGATATGGTCAGTTCTTGTGGAGAGCTCTAATACCAAGTGGATCAAGATACAAGAAACATCTGTTAAGAATAAAACTAAGGGATCCACTGAACAATACAGCCTGACACAGAAGCAGAACCAGCTCTGGCCTGGTAGTTCTGGTACACTGTTTTGGCAGGGTAATTGTACCTAATTGTACAGGTACACAATTTGTCCCTGTACTGTACAGGTTGTGCTGCTGTGGTTGTGCTGCTGGGACTGAGGATACCCTCAGCACCAAGGCTTTTTACACCAAGGTATGGTTTGATAGTTGTTATTTCTCTGTTCAGACATCCTCAAGGTACTGTTAGACACTTGCAGTTACAGCTGAATAAACAAGCTTTCATAAAAGAAGAGCAGAAATGACACCCCAAAATGACTAATTTTTGGGACAACCTTAATTACACTTTATTAAACTTAATTACACTAATCTTCAAGCAGAAAAATAAACGTACTTAAAGTGGAATAACTTTTTAACTAAGAAAAGACTCTTTCTCATAGTGTCTAGACATTCTCCTGTGCTTTTTGGCATACTTTGGATACAAGGTATACATCTTGTTCCTAGTTCAGTGATGGACAAAATATGTTGTGTTGTGTTTTTAATTGGTTCTAGTTGCGTTAAGTTGTACTTTGTAAAGTGATATGTTCTATTCTCCCCCCAGTTTAATGGTGGTTCTGCCCAGTTGCCTCCTCCTGTGAATCCCCTGTCAGTTACCTTATCTCCTCCCCGGTTGCCCTAACAACCATTGTTCTGTCCCTCCCCGGTGCCCTGTCCATCACTTGGCAACCTGGCCCTTTCATCTAGAAGCTTCTCTCTAGGGCGTCGAGTGATTGGCTCAGGGGCCAGGACACCTCCCGTGGATACCCCGGATTTATCACACTGTCTGTATCCCTTTACCCACTCCCCCTGTGTTCCTCCATTGGCTGGAGGGCAGGCTCCACCTTTGTACCCACCTCCCTTTATAAGTTGCTGTCCGCTTATTGGATTTGTCTTTGTCTTCTGGTTTCCCTGGGCTGCTCGCCTCCCCGCTCCTCAATAAACTCAGTTTACTCCAGCAGACAGAGTCTGCCCTTTCATCGCTGCTGCCGTAGCTAGCCTTGAGGCTGAGAAGGCATCATTGCCTTAGGCGCGCTCCCTGCAGCACGCAGAGTGGAGAGTGGCCCCTTGCGTGGCATCGAGCGTGCCGGGGCCGCCCTGAACGAGGGCTTTGGACACGCACGGCTGCAAAAATACAACTCTTCAGAATAAAAACATCTGCAACCATGCACCCATGAAAAAAAATAGTGGGTGACACAGCAGTTTGGGCTCATCTTCCATAATCTGTCTAAAATTTTGACAAAAATATCTTGTACCTTCTTGTGAACTTCGGAAAAGCTCTATTTAAAAAGTCTACTAGTACTCTGCACTTGTGCATTTCAACTGGATTAAAGACAGAAATGCAATGAAGAGGAATTTCTATTCTCCAGATCCCAAAGTAGTGTCAGTATTCCAGAAGTACATGTAGCTATTTCCATTCTCTTCATTTGCTTTCACTGACCATGTGCATTCGAAGAAGCATCAGGCCAAAATTCCATTCTCAGTGGTACTAGCACTTGAATAAATTTTTTTTGGTTTAAACAAGTTCTTTTTAGCAGCTCATTATGCTCATAGATAAAAGATGCAAATCAAAGAAATCATAAATCCCTGCTATGCATAACAGACAATTATAAATCACAGCTGATAACAAGCCCCCAAACTTCTATTGTGAGCTAACAAAAATCATTAAAGAAAGGATATAAATTATTTCATGAGTTCAAAGAAGAAAAAAGAAAGATACTGCAGGCAGCCAGCAATGCTACTCCAGTGTCACCATTAGTAGAAAAATATAAAACAAGGATGGTCTTAAATGGAAAGGAAATCCCATTCACAAAAATGAATCACCTATGAATCTTGATTTAAAATTATTGCCAGGATTTTCTTTTCCTCCTGCCCCTATAATGGCCTTCTAAGATAAAAAAGTTTAGAAATTGGCTACCTCAGCAGTTGTGGAAGTGACTGAAGATTGTGCTTGGGGGCAGAATAAATCATTAGATGTCCAGAGAAATGCCCTTGACTCTCTTTTCTTTGGCATACCCTTCATTTTCCCCCTTTATAGTGAAATATAAAAAGAATTAAAGGCCACAAAGAATCACATTTGTAGACTATTGGATCAGACATCAATTAAATAATTCCACCTGCTTTATATCTTAAATAAATAGGATAAGGAAAGGTAGAAGGTTTTGTAGGGTTCCAAATTCAGGTCACTGAATCAAGTTTCCTGTGTTTCATCAGTATTCATAACCCCCTCAGCTTCACTTACTAAGTCAAGGTTTTTGCTAGGCTCTTCTCAGATAACAGGCTCAATTTTTCCTGCATTGTTATTCTCCACACTACAACAGAGGAACTGCAGAAACAGTGGGTATTCTACCCAATCTCTGCTGAAGATATGAATAAGAGTGAATCTTCAAAGGACATACTGATATTTTCAAAAGGATATAACAAATCTCAGGTTTCTTCCCAGAAGCAGTTTGGGAAGAAGGATGAAGATACTGTTTAAAGTATTTCCTCTGGCTTTACCAGAACTTGTTCTGTCAAATGCTTACCCATAATGCCAAGGGCAGTAGCATTAGTAAGAACTCTGCAGCCTCTTTGTGTAAACAATGTCCTCATTTCAAGCAAGCAAATGAGAGGGAATGTTAGCTGAGTTCTGTACAGTTTTAAAGGAAATAAAAATAGAGTGAGAACTCTAATGCCTGTGTTATGAGAACTCCAATGTTCTTTGTTTAGTGTAGTAAAGCCTAGACTTTCAAACAAAATGTATCAGATACAGATGAAATGGCTAAGCAAGGTTTTTTTCAGTATTCTCAGATTGGCTATTCATGTTTTAATAAGCTCTTCAAAATCAAAGGGACATACTAAAGATAATTACAATTCCTCTTCACTTATCTGTCATACAAGGTTTTAATGTTTTCTTCCATTTCATGTACTGTCTCATAGAGAATGAGACAGTAAAAATACTTGCAGTAAATCTGTTTTCCATCTCTGCCTGTATTTTAGTATTTCTTCAGAAACAGAATAATTTATTATCTGCAGGTTTTCTTTTTTGTTTATGCATTCCATGTTTGAATAAAGCAAAATGTTATTTAAGGACCTGATCTGAAGGCTGCCTACTGAAGTGAGTAGGAGTCCTGTGGAGATCTGGCCTTCAAGGATATCTGCCTACTACAGAATTATCACTGTGAGAAAAAAATCTCCTCTAAGCCAATCCAGCAGAGAGCATGGCATTAATAGCCCACTGTTTAACTTGGTGAGTTTCTTGGAATGAAAATACCTCAAAACACATTAATGTCTCTGGATATCAATTATTCCCTCTGCTTTTTCAGTGAGAGGAGATAACTGGAAATGAAAAAAATACTGAGAATTAGTCATGTGGAACTAAGTCATTTCACTAGGAATATTTGCAAGCAAATTCTGCAGAAAGCCAAATTTTAAAGATGTGTAGTAAGAGGGATTTGTGAATGCAAATTCTAATGCTACTGTCATTATGAAGATGCTTGAAATTACAATAGGGAATTTTTATGTACTTCCTTATCATATTTGGTTCTAACATTTGAAGAACAATAGTCATTAAAATGGCCATACAAGAGATGAAGATTTTTAAACATATGGAAGGCCTCACTGAATTTCCTGGAATTGCATTTATTTCTGTGAACATATACAACAATTAACACATTTGTTTAGGCAGAACAGTAACAGTTTCAGTTTCAAACTTCTTCTAGAGGGAATTCTCTCTGAATCTACAGCTTTTTGTATGCAGAACTTTTTATCTGTATAAGGAAAAAAAAAGGCATAATCATTTTCAGAAAACCCAAAATACCATTTTGGTTAAATTAACCAATATTCTTTTTCCTGGCAGGGCCTACTGTCCGCAATGACAGTGGTCACAGCACCAAACAAAACAAAGTTGAAGAAGAGTTTGGACCACACTCTCAGGCACCTGGAGTGACTCTTGGTCTTGGGGTGTCCTGTGCAGGGCCAGGAGCTGAACTGAATGATCCTGACAGGTCAACTCAGCATCTTCTGTGATCCTCTGATTCTATAAGCAGATGTCTAAGAGATCATTTCCTTTCACCTGGGATGGAGGGGGAATCTGGTGAATATCAATTTATTTCTAAGTGCCATTGAAGTAACCCTGAATATTAGATTGCTAATAAAAGGTTACTAATGATTCACATGAATTCACTACCTGTGAAGTGCTGCCTCCAGGGCGATGTGAGAAACAGCCCATAACACCCATAACCAAGGGGATGAGAGGCCTATGAAAAAGTTGGATCTGACTTCTGTACAGATGCATACTTTCCCAGACTAAACTGTAAACCATTTCCATCAAGTAAACAGAGCTGCCTTGTACCTGCTTGCTCAGAGCTCTACATGAGGGACCAGACCAAAGTCTTCAATTACCACCCCTTCAACCAGCAGCTACGAATTCCCAGAGCTTGTCAGTGTGCAGAGCACAGGGCAAGCTTGATCCCTATTGAATTGCCCAAGCTGTGATTAATCCCACAGCAACGAGTTGCCTTGCTCCTGGCAGGCTGCCACATCCACCGATTTCAGTGGAGAAAAGTTACAGTTAGAAAAGGAGGAGGCTGGCCTGGTGCCCACAACCCTCTTCAGCAGAGTTAAACCACTCTGCCCTACATTTGCAGGCACATCCGGCCCCAAGCTGCCTGTGCAGAACTGGAGAGCAGGGCACAGATGGTGCCTTGTGCTGCGGGGCTCGTGAGCACACAACAGCCAGGGAGCCTGTACCTGCAGAACAGCACAACGTGCTCAGGGCTTTGTGCATGGAAACATCTGGCTCTGAGCAGCTCCTGACTGGGAAAGAGCAGAGGGAAGGACTCATCTACATTGCAACTGCAGGGCACCCAGGGCTGGCACACCTAGGCTCCTCACTGTTCTTGCCAACATGAGGCAGTCAAAGGGAAAGGGCAGTGGGGAATTTCACTTGGAGTTCAGATTGGAAAGTGTCATACAGACAAGGATGACAGAATTTAGAGTTAAATAAAGGCACTGTTATCTGAAATGCTGATGCTCTTTGAATTCTACCAAGAACAGTCTCTTCTTTCTCCCCACCAAAGAGAATGTGGTAGTCACTCAGTGTCACTAACATCTCTACAAGACACCCAAAGCAGCAAAATTATACAGACAAAAGAGGAGAAAATCTGTTCATGTGAGAAAATCTGTACTTCTGTCTCAGACACACATCTTCCTAAGGACATGGAGTGTAGCAGTGTGTTCTCTGTGGACAGAGTGACGGGGCTGTTTTTTGTCTTCTTAAAAAAGGAAAGAAGTTTAGAAAATTTTTTTAGTACTTAGGTGAAAAGCAATCTTATAGGACTTTAAAACTTCACCTTAAATTTGAGAGAACTCAATTGGGCAAAAGTTAAAAGTTTTGCTTGAACAATTAAGTAGAAAAACAAGAAACTAAGTGCTTTTGTAAAGTGTTTTTACCAGAAGCATAGCTGTGCACCTAACACGAGTTTTTTGTTTATTATTTTGTCTTTTATTAAACCTTTTTATTTCTAACACTGTAACAAAAGTCTTCCTACTTCAATATAGCCCCCAAAATATTAACTAAGCTATCTTTAAGTGTATTATATTTTCCCAAAAGCTTATTAAACCTAACTCAAAGAAAAAAATATAATAATGAACAATGATAATTTTATTCTCTTTAATATCTTCCTCATCAAATTTCACTCCATTGTCTGTCCCAGACAAGGTGTATTGGGAAATAACATTATAAACACTTCTTAATCTTGCTGTTATTTCACCCCAAATTGATTTACTGGGGATTCTGAGCTCACAAGTGTAATATTTCCCATTCAGAACAAAAACTCTACTCTACTTTATATTCTGTTATTTTAGAATATAATCTTAACCTATTCAAGTGTCTAGAATATGAGTTTTTTACAGTTTCAGCAAGAAAACCCCTTTTTAATTTTTAACGTACATTTCAATTTTCAGGGACTTTATTAAATCATATTTTTATTGATATGATGTTGAGAAACACAAAACTTTCTCTGTAATTATGTAGTTTTAAAATCAGTAATTAATCACAGTTTCATATTTTTGTTTGTGGCATCTACAGAGTATCCTGTATTTCAGGGACATTTAAACTGTTAAATGAAGTTACGAAGTTATGACTTGCTATGACGGTGTGGTGCCACCTTGTGAGGTTTCATCGTAAGCATCTCTAACATGCACAGGGAGATAAAAATTAGTCCTAGGGAGAAAAGGAAAGGAGACTGTTCCTCTGTGACTGCAAGAAATTGCAAGAGATTCCAACAGTGAGCCTGTTGACAAAGAAGAACATGTGGTTATTGGTTCAGAAAAGAGCATTCAGCATATTAAGATTACATTAAATATGCATGAGAGGGCACAAAGAACTGCAGCAAAACCTCAAGTACTTTCCTCAACACAGATCCAATTACAGACATCAGTTAATTCCACTGAAGTCAGCAGCTACTGGAGATTAATGTGGAAGTAATGCAAATCAGATTTTGGCCTGGAGGCTGTTGCAAATCTTGGCTTACAGTATTTCCTTAAAACAACGATCAGTTAAAATAACCAAGTTCTTTCTTACATTTTGATACTGTTCTATTTACTTTCACAACTCTTTTTTTGTCCCCAAGATGCTTTAACTGTATATAAATGAGAGATCACACACACGGCTGTTTTGATAGAGGCTTTAGGTAATGGTTTTCATTTTTCTTTGTCCATTTTTGAAAAAATATCGTAACGTCTGTTTATATTTAACGCTTTTCTGCAATTCAAAATGTATGTCCTCTTACTTTTGGGCTAAATCCAAAACTGTTTCAATCTAAACCTCTTTTACTGTTCTGGTTTCTTTCCACATGGCCTGATAGTTCTTTTAGAGTAAGGCTGGTTGAAGAAACACTTGCTAGAGAATCTGCTAGATTGTGCCATAATACAGTTGCCAAAATCCAGCAGGTTTGGTACCTTGTGACAGGATTAAATTTGCATCCCACTGAACTACTCACTCAACAATCTTGCTGTAAGAAAACTGTCAGTCGCAAGACATCCAGCTACAGACAACTGTGAAAGCACAAATACGAAGCACTTCAGAAATCTATCCCTCACCTTTGCCATCAGGTGCTGGAAATACTCACCCACCACTAGGCAGTGCTGAAGGATTGAGTGCACAGATCTCTCTCAAACGCCAGGGACACACAATGTTGCTCTGATTTTTGTTACAGGACATGAATGTAAGTCAAAAAAATAAAGGCAGTTAGGACAGCTGCACACATTTGTATCTGCAATATTTTGCAAGAATATGTCTCTATGAACAGGAATATTTCTCCATCACTCCACAATGTGCTCCTAATTTATTTTCTCTTTGTTTCTCTGCTCAGGTGGATGACTCCAAGGTCAAACATCTGGCTGCAAGCTCACATGTCTCCTAAGGACTTTGTGACAATTTAGGTCAGGGAGGACCCAGGGAAACAACACACTGAGCACTTCCAAGGCCACTCGTCCTTTAAGAGAGGAGTATGATATAACCCAAGAACAACACGCAGTGTCAGGAAAACAGGAATTTAAGCTAATAACAATCATAACACACAGAAGAATGTTGATGCCAAAAGGAACTGACCTATGTCATCAGCACCAGATCCTTTTTGTCTGGATAATCTGATTCCAAATCTTGTAACCTGGTAATTTACATCCTAATAATATTTTCCTACACACCTCACAAGGCTTCCAAGATTAAATGTCTGTCTTGAAATAAATTTTTAAAAAATTAGGCTGATACTTCAATTAATAGGAAGTAATTTTAACATAATCTCTCTTAATGCCAATGTCTTGCAAATATTTTGAATCAGCCGATACATCTAACTTAATCTGCTCAAAATGAAAAACAGGCTTGAATCTCTTTTTACTCAATCAGAACTGAACATGAGGATTGATTTCTGTTAATTTTAACTTGGATAAGGGCATTCAGGTTTTAATTTCTTTGTCTATGCAGAAATCAGTAGGTGGAAGCATAAATGCTATAAACATCAATTAACATGATAGCTCTAAGATATGTATTACAAATAAGTGTTATTACTGTATTTTTCACTGTGCAGTCTTATACATGTCTGTCCCGTATACTTTGAATATCTAAAATTTCCATTGAAACTTTTAATGTACACACATACTGCTAGAGAAATATTTCATCTTTATTCATATGTGCAAATCTGAACAGCAAGCTACCCTGCAAGCTCACCACACAGAAGAGTTTCCGAGGTAGACAGGTATCACCATCCCTACAGAAATGATAAACAGGTTAGGTTCTCTATTTTAAGTTTTCTATATAACACATTTGATCCTTTGAAAGATTTAACTTTATAGTAATTAGAATAATGATCAGAAAGGAAATTAGTATGTGGTCAGCCTAAAAATTCTCAAAGCACAACAGAATGCTTCAAAAGTTTTAATTGTGATGACCTTGATACAGAAGCCATGTAAGTGACAGAGCCCTTCTATTGACTGTTAGAACAGTAATTAATACACATATGATTGTCTTCAGGTCCCAGTACCTAAACAATACTGGAAGTAAAAATCAAAAAAAAACCAAACCCAAACCAATACAACAACCGAAAAAACTCAACAAAAAGATCTAGCTGATTTCCAGCTGGAGAGGAAAGAAAAAGATAGTACTGCATTCATGCATTTTATGGGAGAGATTGCATAGCTTGTTTCAAAAGAAAATATCTTTTCATGTCCTTAATAGTAGTTCTGTGCTTCAACTTCTTCACGAGTTACAGATGACCATGTTCCTCCATTCAAGAACATTATCAGCCCATAGAATGAGTAAAATGCAGGAGCCCCTTTGAGAATAAGGACACAGTTTTAACATTTATCTTAGGAAGAAATGGACCACGTACACAGTTATCATATCCAAAAGGCAAATATTTCAAGTTTTATAAGGACACAGCAATCCATAAAATACTGGTTGAAGGTAAGCACCAAACCCAGCAGTTGCCATTTTAGTGGCTGAAAGGCAAACCTGGGCTGTGGCTGTCTTCAACACTGGGAGCTTGATCTTTACTGCAGTTCTTTCACCTCAGGTATTTTCCATGCAAGATCCCAGCTGTCCAACACAGTGATAGAGGCATCTCATTATTTAAGGCCCATGCTTTCTTTCACATACTCTTGGAAAACAAACCAAAGCTAATCTCTCAGTTTTTTGGTTTTGGGGTTTTTTTTCACTTTTAAGAGCAGTATTAAATATTCATAAATATAAAAACTCTGTGGAAATACCTTTAATAATATTCTGATTCTGACTGTTAAAAAAAGTGGGGGGGAAAGAAAATACCACAATCCAGCAACCAACCATCTTCGCCAGAGTGCTTGGCCAGGAGAGAAGATAAAAATGTGTCTGTTCCAAACATCCTGTAGGTCACATGATGCTTCTGTTTCTTTGTGGACCAGAATTCTTTCAGTACTTTCTGCTGAGTTCTAGGAAGCCCTCATTAGAGGACAAAAATCCCTGGAGTGCCTGAGATTCAGAAAGGCTGGACTGGCAGAAAAATCTTCAGATTCTTATGTGGAAAGTACTGCAAAAGAAAGAAAAATATTAAGACATAGAAACACACCTGTCACTATGCAAAAAAATTTCCTTTAAGCACAAAAAGGAAGGTTCTGTGTGAAAAAAAAATTACTTTCTTCTTTCGTGCTTCGAGAAGATGTAAATCTCACGGGACAAAATTCCATCTTCTGAAAATGTTAGCTCAGGGGCCAAGCTCAATACTGGATTTAATCAAGTCTAAATTGCCCAATTTATTGGCTGTAGAGCTGATGCCTTGTGAAGGCTGACCTATGTTGTGGTGCGTGTTTTTGATTGTAATTCGGTCCTAGTAGTCAGTTTTATAACGTTCCCCATGTTGTATTGTTATAGCATATTTTATTACCAATTGATTATTCCTTTCCCTCCTGTGTTGTTGGTTTTCCCCTAGTTGTCCATTTCCCCAGAGACCTGCCCTTTTGTTCCCTGTTCCACCTCCCATCCAATGTCAATCCCTCCCCAAGTCTGTCCCTTTCTCTAGAAACTTCCCTATCAATTTTGCCTCCTTTGAGGCCCCATTGGTTTGTTTAAGTTGCTCTCCTCCTCTGTAATCCCCTATTGGTTTAAACATTTTATTCCCCACCTTGTGTTCCACCCCTAGTTTCTCCCAATTGCTTAAAGATTGTGCCCATCCCTGGGACCTCCCCCATTTATAAGCTGTTGTACACCTCTGTTCAGGGTCTTTCCGTCCCTGACCCTCTGGGGAATAAACACGTTTGGAAAACATACAGAAGACCTCTCCCTTTTCCTTGTCCCTACCCTTGGCACGGTCCTATCCCCAACGCGGTCCACCCATGCCGTAGAGCAGCGGTGCCCTACAGCCACACCCTGGATTCAAGAGCTCTCTGGGGGCGGCCACTCTCACCGACGGTGCCGGGAGCTGGTCAGGCCGAAGAAATCCGGCACTGCTGCAGACCTAGGCCAGGGGCTAGACGGAGCTAAAGAATAAAGTAGGGATTCATTAAAAGACCTCAACAGATCCACCTTGGGCCATACAAAAGCCCAGCCAGGGCTACACCCAAGATGAACCAAAATGGACAACTGGTCAGGAGGTCTCTCACTTTTATAAGTTCTGGTCCATTTGTATATTGCAGTTAATTGTCCAATTATAGCTTTACGTTATGAAGTCCCATCCTTCTCGTTTTTTCTCTCTTCAGTCCACATTGTTTATGCTCTTGGGCCTGAAATTTGGATCGGTTGTCCTTGGCCCCAGCCTAGAGAAGGAATTGTTTTGTCTCCCTACTCTGTGAAGAGAGCTTACCATCCCATAATGTAAAGCTCAGAAATATATACTAAAGTAGCACAGAATCTGAAAAATATAAAAGCTAAAACCTAAGGCATTAGAGCAGAGCTAAGTGTTTCCCAATGGTACTTTTGNTATTCCCCACCTTGTGTTCCACCCCTAGTTTCTCCCAATTGCTTAAAGATTGTGCCCATCCCTGGGACCTCCCCCATTTATAAGCTGTTGTACACCTCTGTTCAGGGTCTTTCCGTCCCTGACCCTCTGGGGAATAAACACGTTTGGAAAACATACAGAAGACCTCTCCCTTTTCCTTGTCCCTACCCTTGGCACGGTCCTATCCCCAACGCGGTCCACCCATGCCGTAGAGCAGCGGTGCCCTACAGCCACACCCTGGATTCAAGAGCTCTCTGGGGGCGGCCACTCTCACCGACGGTGCCGGGAGCTGGTCAGGCCGAAGAAATCCGGCACTGCTGCAGACCTAGGCCAGGGGCTAGACGGAGCTAAAGAATAAAGTAGGGATTCATTAAAAGACCTCAACAGATCCACCTTGGGCCATACAAAAGCCCAGCCAGGGCTACACCCAAGATGAACCTAAATGGACAACTGGTCAGGAGGTCTCTCACTTTTATAAGTTCTGGTCCATTTGTATATTGCAGTTAATTGTCCAATTATAGCTTTACGTTATGAAGTCCCATCCTTCTCGTTTTTTCTCTCTTCAGTCCACATTGTTTATGCTCTTGGGCCTGAAATTTGGATCGGTTGTCCTTGGCCCCAGCCTAGAGAAGGAATTGTTTTGTCTCCCTACTCTGTGAAGAGAGCTTACCATCCCATAATGTAAAGCTCAGAAATATATACTAAAGTAGCACAGAATCTGAAAAATATAAAAGCTAAAACCTAAGGCATTAGAGCAGAGCTAAGTGTTTCCCAATGGTACTTTTGCTATGGCACAGTATTTGGGTCCCAACCAAGACAAATTAGGCAGGTAAAGTTTTTCTTGTTGGGCCAAAGAGATTCTGGTTGTTACCCTCTATTTGCTCTTTAATACAGGCAAGCAGCATGGCTTACAGCTGCCACCAGGCTTCAGAAGAGGCCCCGAGCATCTCAGCAGGACAAGGAGAGACAATTTAAAGAGGGTATGCTGAAACCCCACTGTCTATAGGCAGCAATCTGTTCACTGTCATAACAGTATCAACTGTTTTTCTTGACTGACTGAAATGAGAAGACATTATTATGTATTTTTGTATGTAAATTCTGTAAGTTTGTTGCCTACACTGAAAGAAAACCTTTCTGGAACATTTGAGAGGCTGCAGACTTTCTGGATGCACACTCTTTGGATTTTGATTTACCAAAAGAATACTCTAACTTAATTACAGCTATTAGATTTGAATCAGAAATTCACTAAAGGAAGCTTGTGGCATGTATTTGGAGGAGATAAAATTTCATATTCACCATGGTCCCTAGGAACCTTGTCTCTAGGAGTTTATTCAATCTGGGTGACAGTAAAAGATATGCTGTGTAGCAGCCTGGCACACCAGCCTATGCACTGTGAGATAAAACAGATAGTGATGCAAATAGTTTACAGACATTAGGGTTTTTTAAATAAAAGATTTATAAATATCTTGTTCACAATTCAAGAAATGTCTAGAGACTATATAAATCCAAGCTGTTAAAAATTTTACTCCCATGCAGGTAATATCTAGGAGCTAAAAATCCATCACATTGTATGTGAAAACATTTGAGGCATGATTCCCCAAAAAAATCCACCCATATCCACCTAACTGGAAATCAATTTATTAGAAAAAAATCTATTTTTATCAGAGTGTCAGCTTTTTACTAAGAAGCACCTAAAATACTCTGAAAAAATACTGACAAAAATTATTTCCTTCCACTGTTTCTTTGCTAAGCATCTCTTTCCAATTAGTCACTAGCTCTGATATTAGTCCTTAGAACTAATTAATCTGCATGTTGTGACAGTCTTATGAGATACACGTTCCCTATAATGGAGCTTCCTTTACTTCAGTATTTGGTAGGACTGGGGTCACAAAATCCACTAGTGGTTGGGCAAAGGCCCACAACAGTTTCAGAAATACTGCATTTCCACTGTTTAATGTGTTATTTCCCTGTCTGGTTCTGGCAGCTCCCAGGTATTACTAATGCCATATTCCTCTCAAACGCCATTACCTATTGCTACAGCAGGCTTCACCCTCAGGCATTCAAATAAGCTGAAACTTTCAGGATGATTTATAGAACAATTTCCTGTAGAGAACGTAACCAGTCTTGTAGAACAGAACACTTAGCTAGTGCCAGCTCAATCTGCCAATGCTTCCATTAAACTACAAGCAGCTTCTTAATGATAACAATTTTGAGTGAAATAAAACTATTGGGATCCAATTTTCTGAACTAGTAACTGTCATTATCATTTACAGTTTAGTTCAGCTTCTGGGATAACAGCCAACTGCATAGACATTCCCTGGTTAATGATTAACAGTGTTTTCTTCTAGTCTGGAAAAAATTCCTCAACGACAGCAGTGCAAATCAAGCAACAGACTTTACTGCATCTTCATTTGCCTGACAGCAGCACAAAGCTGGCAAAGGCTGTCTGTAGGAGATTAAACCTACACAGGGTCATTAAGTAAAGGTTTGAGAAAGGAGTGATGGGATAAGGAAAATAAGTCAACCTAGAGTGGATGAACTTCAGCTCATAGCAGGTCAAAGCCTGGATCATGGTGTCAAAGTCAATGCCTGCTGTGTATGTTAAGTAGGCATGATAATGTGACAGCTTAAAAAAACCCCAACATGTGCTTCAAAACCTGAGTGCATATTGCTATTAGAATCTGGCCTTCAAAGGTTTTCCACAGAGTAAAGAAGATATTCCTCCTCAGTAACTTCAAATCTCATGCTGCTGCTGCTGATCATTTGCAGCTGAATGAAAGTTCTCAACGTTTGTCACAAGTTGGATGAGCACTTGTCCCACATAAGGGAGCAGAGAGAAAAAAGCGTTCTGTGGCTTTGTACAGATCACCTGCTCAAGCAATGGTAGAGCCAGGGATAAAATCTAACTGACTGGAATCCTACATTTCCTCCTTTTATGATATGAAGAGGTGGCTTTGGTGGGGACAAAAAGAAAAGAACAGAGAAAATCCTTTACTACAGATAAAAATCATCTGGGGCCTTGCAAGTTATTCAGCATTTTCAGAAGGCTCTCATATCACATGCCAGGATGGTATTCTGGGATCAGATGTTCAGAAATATTGACTGCCCATGGCTTCATAGCAAAATCCCTGCAAACTGCAGTTACCCAGCATCTGCAATGGCTCACTGGCAATCATTTTCTATGTGGCTATTGTTTTAGCGTTCTATTTTCACAGTTGCTGAGCAGCTGGAAGTGTAAATCATTAGACTCTTGGTCTTCCTTGAAGTTAAATTCTGGAGTGCATTCAACTGGGCACAAAAAGTGGAGACAAGCAAAACCAAATGAAATTGTGACTGCCTCTGGACATTGATGGGTTGGTATTTCTTCCACATGTCTGCTTAAGATTTCAAATGGCCAATTTATTTTAGGTGAAAGCATGTTTTTATGTATTTTTGCAATAGTAAGAAGCTAGTTCAGTTTTCCACTGGCATATAGGGTTGGTGATCTGCTATTCAGACACTTCCTGTGCTTTGCATGTTCTGTAGTAGACTACCCAGTGAAGCAGCACAGCCCTGCCTGCTCTTTGGCTGCACACAGCCTAAGGCTATCATTTAAGACAACCATTACAGCTGAAAACTCAGAAGAAAATGAGAGGCTAGGAACAGAGCTGGAGATTAATTCACAAAGATGTAAGAAAGCATTGTTTCAGTAAATGAATAGGTAATGTGTCCAAGACTGTTATGGCACAAAGAACTGGGCTTTTTGTGGTGAGAGATCAGCTACAGGAATTGCATTCTTGTCCCATGTTACAAAGTCTGTCACATGCTGGCATGCACTGGCTCCTGCCAGAGAGTGCTTATTTAGGTTCAGTCCCAGTCAGACTTTGGTGAACCTATTGTGGCATTAAACTTCAATGAATCCCATTCCAAAAGTCAAATCTCTCTTTAGAATGCAATATTTACCCAGTATTTAAAAATTTAGAATAAGTTCCTCAGAACAGGAAGTTCAGTATTAACAAGTACGCCAGTCTGTGATGCAGTGCATACAGGAAAAATAGAACTAACAATGTCCTAAAAAAATAAAATACCTTTAGAGACAAAATGAACAGTAAACCACAGTAAGGCAGAGGTATCAAACCTTCCATGTAAATCAGTTTGGATAAAAGTAATCTTATGACCCTGTCACTTTCTTTTCCTGCAGCTGTTAACTCAAATTAAAACAGAAACCAAACTAGAGAACCTACACATTCTCAACTCTGAGGCTTTTTTCCATTACACTCTCATTTTCCAATATAGCTTCAAAGACACATGTTGCTGAACCATAAGAAACATCAGATTCTTCAGAGGATTCTAATATTTCTTTACATACATTTCCAGCTAAGAACTGGTTTTCTTTGTACTGTTATCCCCACAGAAGCTGCTTTTATATAGAAACTGCCTGGTCAGAGGCTCTAAACCAGTGTTTTGCTTAGGAGGTGAAGGAGACCCTTCTGTATATCACCAGGAGCTCTTATGCCTGAGGACTTGAGAGATGAATCCCATGACCTAGCTAAACTCCTGAACCTGAATGGAGGGGCAAGTTATGATTCCTCTGGCAGCCAGGGATGCCACACATATACCTTAAATATGCACATTGCCATCTTAAACCTGAAGGAGATATCTTGTCACAGACACAGGTCCAAGTACATGTGTTTAAACTGAGCAACCGGATGCTCAGTCTTTCAATAGTTGGTAGCCTTGTCCTTTGATTTTATTGGTACTCTCCAGTTTCTCTTACCTAATCTATAATACATATCTCACTTCATCCCACTTTTTACTCATCATCTTGCCCTGCTGAATACCCAGCGCTCAGTGATTTTCACTAATTTCCTCATCTTCCCAAAACATCACCTAACTGGAAAAGAAAAATAATTGTGACAGTCATTCCAATGGCTACACTGGCAAACATTCCTCTCTGCAACTTTCTCAGGAAATGACTGGACTGCACAGCATCCTCAGCTTGGAATTCTCAGTCAGCAGTTTGCAAGCCTCTACAACACAACAGTAAAGTCAGTCATGGCACAGGAAACTTCCAAAACTGCAGCTCCTACTGAATCTTCACATCTGCCTTCAATTCTTCACATTTGATCACTGTTCTCTACCAGATTTGTAGGAGCAGCACAGCCTTTTGATTGATTAAAGGAAATCCTACCTGATCCCAGCAGCTTCTACATGGATAGCAGTATAAAGATGTTTTCTTAGCTGGAAATATCTGTAAACAAAATATTAGAATGCCTACTGAGCTGAGCCTCACCATAATGATGATACATATCTTGTTCTAAAGTGGTTTCTGTTGATACACTTGATTAGTCAAGGAATACCTGAAATGTATAAAAGATATTCACATTGAATGTCTCCTCTCCAGAAGCTGATGTTTCTCAAGGTTCACTGAAATCATGTACTCCTGCTTTATTGTTGAATCGCTTTTAACATCTTTCCTCAGAAGT
>VYZP01072667.1:12774-24180 GCA_013400635.1 Hypocryptadius cinnamomeus | reverse complement strand
CCAGAGCTCCAGTCTTAGTTGCTCTTGCACTGATAGAATGTGGAATGAAGTATGAAGATGCAGTGCAGTTCATAAGACAGTAAGTGTGATGCTAACATGTAGCTATTTGCAAGATTCAGTATGTTGATACATCCTTGGACACTGAAGGAAATTCTGAATTGTTTTTGATGCCTTTTTTTTTTTTTTTTTTTTTTTTTTGGTAAGGTATTTAATTTAGTACATCTGAAATTGTAGTGCATACAGTTAGCGTTGTAGGATTTGGATCTGTGGAATGGGTATTTTTCTGTTGAAACCAGAATCCATGCATAATTACTTGAGGAGGTTTAAAAAAAATCAGAACAACCATTAACAAACCCCCTAACTTTCAGTTAAATTTGAAATTTGCAGAGTTCTCTTTATTTATTTGACATATGAAAGGCAGAATACCTTTGTCTTTTCTGGTGGTCTACTGAATGCAAATATTTCCTTGGATATTTTAATCGATGTATGTAGGTTGGAGGACAGAGTTTGAGTCTCAATGCTTTAATTTCTCAGGTTTCAGCTATATTTAAAAGAAGCTGCATCCATTATAAACAATAACAAAACACTTCTTGCATAATTGCGAGGCCTTCGAAGAAGTGAATTCAGCTTGTACTGGTTGTATATGAAATGAGGAATAGGTAGCCAGGTACATACTCCAGTCAGCCAACATGTGCCTTTTTTTCACATACATACAATTTGAGAAAACAAAGGAAGCTCAATTTCTGTTCAGCATCTTTATTATGGGGACTTTAAATGTTTATGTACTTTCTTACTATTGTCATACTCTTCATAATTGTTTTGAAACAATGAATAACTTCAGCTCTCAAGAAGACCATATTGCATCTGCTCTATAGCTTCCTTTTGAAGTTTCTTCTAAAGGTCTTAATGTAAAATCTCTGGCTTTTGCTTATCATAGGCTAGAAGGCTATCTAAAATGCTATGTACTCCTTTGAGCATGTGGCCCAGTGAGGTATTTGTGAAAGGAAGCTACCACCCTCTTTCTTGGCACTTAACTTCCAATTATCTGTACTTTGGTTACAGCCTTAACTTAAAGGTGGCTTTTTTAAGTGACCTAAAAATATTTTTCTCTGGTTGGTGATATTATTTCACTGGGCAGTAGATTAATGTTCTGTTTCAAATCTGGTTTTTTTCCATCTAGGAAGCGGCGTGGAGCTTTCAACAGCAAGCAACTTCTGTACTTGGAGAAATACCGCCCCAAGATGCGTCTGCGCTTTAAAGACTCCAATGGTCACCGAAATAATTGTTGTATTCAGTAAAGATCAACGGCCTATAGTACTTCTTTGGAAATAAAGGATGGAAACTAGAATTAAGCAGACTGCATGCCAAAGACATCAGTCTGGTATTTTTTAGCAGTAAAGGAAGCTTCCTTAGGAGTATTTATTAGGCTAAAGGCTCAGTAGAAATGCAACTTCTATGTTTAGATAAATATCTGTCTATTTGGAGACCCAGTAAATGTTTTTGCTGTACCCTGTTTCTGAGCTGTCTCCTTGTTCATTAATTATCAGATCAAATATCCTTTAATCATGCCATTGAGTCTTACTGACCTAGTTTCAACTACTAAAAATTGGGGTACTAAAATAAATCAATCTGTAGAGAGATTAGGTGCCAAAATACCCAGCATATCAGCTACATGTTTTTCCTTAAAATGGGCATAGTTCTGATGATGTGAGAACTACCAGCTTATCTGGACCTTACTATCTTTTTTTCTACAGTCATTTCAATATTGAAGAATATGGCCTCTAAAGTAGTCTTGCCTGCTCACGGTATGTTTTGTCTCCCACAATCGCACTAGAATTATCAAGATTTGCACAGTCTGTCTTTTTAATACTACGAATTACAGCAACTTTTTACCCCTGCATCTGTACTTTTCTGTTACCTGAACCTCTCCACATTACAAGTCATTACTCTGGTTATTCATGTAGAAGATCTTTTAAATTGTACAGAAGCACACAAGTCTTTAATGTCTCCAGACAAAAAGCCTTACAGTAAAATTAATGTTGGCACTTCACGTGCAACTTAACAGAGGGCCTGAAAAGGTTGGGAGGGGCTATTTAATATTTCTAGTAAAATGTTGCCTTTGTCTTGTGCAGGAAGTATAGAATATGCCCTTTACTTTAGTAAATATTTTTTTAAAACGTAGAAATGCTTTGTTATTGTAGCTAAAAATTCTTAATCAGAAAATTTCTGAAAAATCCTGTCATTTCCTTTGACTGTACCTACTGAGAGTTGTTTACCAACCATTGCTTTGTTTAAAGTGTGATCTTTCTCTTTTCATTTTTCCTCCTTGAGTTTCTGCTATGACTTGGGCAGACCTCTGTAATATTTTGTATGCCTTTCAAGCTGCGTAACTTAATATTTGGATACTTGATAATTTGTTTTATTATGTAATTGATAAAATGGTGATGTGTATTAATGTTAGTTCAACCATATATTTATACTGTCTTGGGAATGTGTGGTAATAGTTCTGTGGGAGAAATACTTTTGCCAGTGTTCACCAGCTTGTAAAATCTAGTGCGAGAGCTTAAAACATCTAAATAAAGACTGAAATGCACTTACGAAGTTTGCTGAAATGCTCATCACTTTCACGTATTTTTGTGTACTATGTCAGCAATCTTGAGGTGCCTAAATTCAGAATCTAGTCAGGCATCTGTTTTCTTTTTTTTTTTTTTTTTTAATCTGGGCCTGAATGTCCCCTTTGCTGTAATGTTTGCTGTTTGTTTTACTCATAAATAAATGTGGGCAAAAATTAATGGTAGAAAGTACAGTATTTTTTCTGTAGCTTACTTGTGACTTGCTGTCCCCAGTATTAAAACAGCTTACTTAGTGTTCTTGAAGCTGTTTTTGCAGTAAAGCAGAAGAGGATATGCAGCAGTAAAGCTTAGAGAACGCTTGAATCAGTACCATTAGAATTCAGGTAAAAATAGTGTGATAGAGTGCTTCATTGTCACGACTGAAGCTATGTACAAACAAGATGTTCCAAAAAAATGTGTGAGATTTGAGTTTCCAGAGTGGTGACTAAACTTCCTGATGAGAACTAGAAGGTGCTCTTAGTAGCCAGCTGAGGTGATGGATGTTCATATCTGCTTGGAGTTAAACTTTGGTTAATACATCTCTTCCTTTCTAAACAGTGAGGTGAGATCACAGTATCAGTCAGTGAGATTTCTGAAGGATTGCTTTTGGAGAAGTTACAGCCTTATTATAAAGAGCACTGTATGATTTAAGAATGCCTAAAATAATATAATATACCACAACCTTTAAAACAGTAAAATAAATTTTGGATCATCTTTCCTGTGGAAGCTGAAAGTGGTTTAAAAGGTATTTTGTTTAATGGCATACAGCTTCATTTGACTGAAGAAATGAGATGTTATGGAATGACATCCAAAGTCATCAGTGTTTCTGTTGTCAAGATGGACTAGATTATAGGAACAATGACAAAGACAAAATGTTCATATATTCTGTAACTCATCTTTATGCTGGGCTGATTGATGTAAATACTGGTTTAACACAGATTGGGATCCAATTCAAGTTAAGAATTCTGATTTGGTCGCCCATAAAAATACGGTAAGTCTGTAAAACAACTAAAAGTAAAATGCCTGGAACTTCTTCACTTAAAATTATTAATGCAATTTCTGTACATAGATTAGATTTTGCTCTGTCTTTACAGAATTCATCATGGGTGAAGAGGGTTGTGTTGAGAGCTCTAACATGTTAGTGATGGAAGCTTGGTTCATTGAACTCTAAACTTGAGACTGGGCTTGACTTCAGTTGATTTCAGTAAACAAGAGGAAAAATTTGCATGAGCATGTTTCTATCGAAAGTCAACTTCTAAACTCTTTCCCTGCTTAGACATGACTCTTAGGAACAGAACATCTTTCCCTCTTTTGTAACAATTCTGGTAGTTTTCAACAGTACTTCAGTTGTGAAGATAGGATAGCAGATGGAGCTACATAAAATGAATTAAATTCCATGTTAAGGGTGTGTGTGTATATATATATACACATATTTACAAATTCAAGTGAATGAATGCTTAAGCAGAATTACTGTGTCTTAAGGCTAAAGCCTGGCATGGAAAACAGGCTTTAATGTAACATTTAATTTTGGTTGCTTTGAATGTGTAACTGCTTTGCTCCCTCAAGAGGTATGTTGTAGTACATTCTTGTCATCTGCTAGACTGGTTTGTGCTGTGGACTTAATAGCTTATGTAATGTGGCATGTAAATGGTGGCAGTGTTTACAGCATTCCTTAGCATGTAGCAGAAATGTTCATGGGAAATAGGGTGAGAGTTTGCAATTAGTGCAGCAGAAAACTTATGAATTCCCTATATTTTTCTGTCATATGGTCCCTTAAAAATTTGGAGGAAAGATAGTCAAACAAGGTACTTTGTTACTGATTATCCAAAATTAGGTATAAAATTGAATGTGATTTTCTTGAATCTAATTCTTAAAAGTGCTGAGCAGTCAGTTTCAGCTTAAGTCTGTAAACACTGTACTTTATATATGAAATTATGTAGAACTCTGTTTCTGAACAGTCCTGAGCCACTTCAGACTGTACTCAAAACAAATTAATACTTCTAATCTCCCTGTCTTCAGTTCTCAATGTATAAAAATCCATTCCAGTCCTTAAATTAGTGGGGTGGTTCTGGAGATAAGCAGTAATTTCTGAAGTAATCAGACCCATCTGCTTTATTGCAGAAGAAACAATGAGAAAATGTGTAATTTGGTATTGAGGCTGATTCCAAGGCTAGACTTGGTCTTTGGCAGTAAGAAAAGTAGTAAAGCTCTGCTCATTTATGTGAGTATTGTTATCCTTACAAATGAGATGGGGGAAGAAATCTAATTAAATAAAGGTATTTGAGAGGGCCAGATTAGGGGTTCATAGATGATCTTACCTTAATTGTTTTTAAGCTTCTGAGTGCTTGACTGCAGCATTAATAATACTGGTTTTCCTTTTTTTTTTTTTTTTTTAATTTTTTTTAATATGTGCAACATGATTTAAATAATTACTGAGAGATAGTACTCAAAACAGTATCTTTGATTTGCTGGGATTTTGCTGTGTCATTAATAAGCAAGTATTTTCTGTCAGCATTGGGAAAGTTATCAAACCAGAGATAGTGTTGTTCCAAGAGGATTACTATTCCCTTTTGTATGTATTTGTGTAATCCCACCATAAAAAAAAAAAAAAAGTTATACTTCACAAGTTGAATTCAGCTCTTAAAATCAGGCTGAAATTTTGTGGAGTTTATTAATAGCTAGGACGGACTTAAGAAATACAGATTTCTTAGTGAAAGGAATTTTGCACTTAGGCGTATGTCTCAGATCTCCTATGCTAAGAGATACCTAAAATAGGTTAGATGAAGAGCTCTCTAAGGATGAGAGCATATTCTGTAAAGGGAACACGGGATGGCAAATTCAGTTTGCAGTATTGCTATCTACAGGTAGATTAAATAAATTTCACCTAACTTCTTTAAGTGCAGTAGTTCAAAGTGTCATATAAAGTATTTCTCTCCACATACTCTGCTCTTAATGTGTAATAACCATTGACAATTATAACCCGATTTTATCGTATTAATAGGGGTTTATGCTACATGTAACCACAGCAAGTGGCATTATTGCCTGCATGACTGCTGTTAATTTTGATACATACTGTCCTAATGTATTGATAATTATCTCAATAACAACACAAGTTCCCTATCGGTTGAAAGCCTCTTTGTGAGGTAATAGTGTTTAAAGAGTGATCTGACAAGAAACGATAGGGACAGTGCCAGAAGATCAAGTTGCCTGCTTCAGTTTCTGATTCAAATGAGAACTCTTAGAAGTGTAGCTGAAGAAAATCAGATAGCAGTGTTTAGATACATAGGAATGCTCAAGACAGAAATACTCACATAGTAGAAGACATTCAGTCTCAATACTACATGTAACCTGTGTCTGTAAAAAACCTAGATGTATAGAATGGGTATTTTCTAGTGGGCTGGAGTCTTAATCTCTCTGGTGGAGTAACAGCAGTAGCTGGTTCTTATCCTTTTTATAAATTTCCACATGCTTTATCATCAAGTTCCACTGATGCTTGTTCTGAAGAGGACAGAACTTGAATTACATTTGGACTTTAGAGGAGTGAGAGTTGCAGGTGATGAACTCTTCTTCCCCATTCATAGGAGCACAGTTATGGTACAGTCTGAACAGGACAGTGCTGCTCAGCATTGTTATGCACATCCACAGTGCTAGTAGGAAGCTACACACATCTTAGTTTGCCTTCTTCAGTTCCTCAGTAAATGCGTGTCTTTAGGTAGGGCATGCAAAGCCTGAACTTGCCTTTAAAATTTCAGTTCAACTCTGACAACTTCCAGTTCATGATAGTGAAAGCACATAAAGACAAGAGGGCCATAGCAGATGTGCAAAACCATGGAGTTCCCTCATACTGCAAGTACATTCATCCCTTTACACTTGATATTCAAGGTTTTCCACAGTAACATGTCCCCTATCTGTCCCAGGGATGGGCTACCCTTCTCTTCTCTCCCTGGTTTTGTACAGCAGGATTCTTACTTCTCCCTGCCTTCTAACTGGGAGTTCCTTGTAGGATGCTGTGTACCTGGCAGGAGCTATATACCCCTGATGTTCTCAGATGCTACCTCAGGCCACCCTACATGGCGTGTTTCTGCACTATGGCTTTATTCAAGGCAGAACTTTGCTAATGGGCAGACTATTTTCTAGGCAGACGCTGACTGTTTCCTGTATTAATCTAATCAGTGAGACAATTTTAAAATATCCAATCATTTTGTGCTGTTAAGGTTATCCTTCTGATGGAGAGCACGTAAACTTTCCCATATTTGTGTTAAATCACAACCTTTTTTATTTCTCCTATTCTCATACTTCATTCAGTTGCCTGATCTTGAGTTAGCCCTTTGCTGCGTAAGGTTTATTTCATACACTGAGAGCCTTTACATCCCAAGTTCTTGACCCTATTTTGTTCCTGTTTTCCCTGTCTAGAAATTCTTGGTAATTTCTATTTCACTTGTCTACTTCTCATCAAAACTCCCTTCTGGACTTCCTTAATTCCTACCTGGTTTTCTTCACTGGAAAAAAATTAAGTACTGTTCAACAGCACTTGATGTTTACATTCCTGTCTCAATTGTCTTTCAGCACTACCAGAGTATTTATGCTACTTTGAAGTTGAGTCTCAATAAGTTGTATTCCAAGCCCTTTGCCTTGGAAGAGGTTCTGAGCCAAGTCCAGGAAGAGAATTTGAGAGAATTATCATATGTTATTGGGTTGAAGCATTAGGACATTTTTGAAGGAAATTGTGTAATTGTGCCATTAAGAATATAGAGTAATTTAGATTGGACAAAACATTAGAAGGTGATCTAGTCCAACCCCGTGCTCAAAGCAGGGGTAACTTCACAATTAGATCAAGTTATTTAGGAGCCTATCGAATCAAGTTTTTAATATGTTCAAGATAGAGATAACAGCCCTTTCCCAATATCTGTCCCTCAGCTGAAAACTGTTCCCTTGGGAACTATTCAGAATCTTCCCAGATGAAATTTCCCTGTTTCTCACATTTTTTCACTGTGACCTCCAAGACACTCTGTCTCTTCCTCTCTACATTCATCTGCCAGGTAACTGACAGAGGAAATTTGCCTCCTCAGTCTCATCACAAGGGTGAAGGAGCACAATATACTCTATGCTCCAAGCCTCTAATAATCTCAGTGACCCTCTACCAGGGTTCCTCCCAGTCTGTCAATATTTTCATGTACTGGGGAACTGGACACAGGCTACCATATGATTGCCTTCATGGAAACTAAAAATTAAGGTAAATAGTACTGGAGTGAAATCTCAGGTATTCAGAGAATTCGTAACCAGCAGCAGTTCCATAGACAACAGCCCAAATTAGTTTGAGACATAAGTCTCAAGCCATATTTTGTGGTGGCTATCAAAGTTTGATTTCCTCTAGCACTAAAAAGCTTCATTCAAGCAATTTTTCTTCCTGTTTTACACCAATCTGGACATATAACTGCAACTCTGTCTGATTTTCTGGGATAAAATGTCTTTTTTTCAGTCTTGAATCTGTGTATTGCATTGGATAATGCTTAATAGCTTGTAGCTTCTACACCTTTTACCTCTCTACAAAAATCTACCCTCAGTCATAAAATCAATCGCTAAACATCCTTTGTCTTCAGAACCTTGCCTTTGTCCACCCAGCTGTATGGGTAATTTTAAAAGCCTCAGTCCCTTTCATGGGTGGAACTGAATGTTTTTCTGCTGCTTTCTAGAGTAGGACACATAACTTCTGTTTGATCCAACAACTGGCAGCTGCTAATAAGCCCTTTTGTGGGGAAAGAGAATGATCATGTCATAAATTTGGTGAAAAGTGGGTAAGGGGGCACATGTTATTGTTCCTGTATTAATTAAAGCAAGGAGGAGTTAGGAAATTAAAGGGAAAATAGTGTCAAATCAGATATTCTTAACCAAAATATGTGGGTTTCCATTATGGGATTAGAAAATTTTAGATTATTGGTTGTTATTGTTCTGCATTTGAAAAAGTAAATTCTTATTACACAAGAAATAGAAAAGATTTGAGGAACTACCAGTTTTAAATTTTGCTAAAGATATAATTCACAATAACTTAAAATCGACTTCAAACAAGCTAACTATGGAGCCTCCTGAACTAGTGATATTGGAAAATCCCAGGTATTGTGAGCAGTGTCTGCTGTTCATCCTGGGAAAAATCATGGCAGTGAGCTATGAAAAGCAGTTATCTAATTATTAAGGGGTGCCAATGTAGTATTTCTGACTCTTTCAGACAACAGTAATCAGAAAAAAAACCCGAGCTTGTTCAATATTGTAAATTCAGCAGATAAATGTAACTGGTGCTGTAGTGCATATCAATTTATTTCCGAAGTCTAACTCTGCTTTGTATAACATTTTAAGTTAAGCAATTTACAAAATAAATGCAGCACTTGGGTTTTAAAATCATTTAAATCAAGTATCTTGCAGACAAAAGAAAGATGTTCCCGTGAGATACTGTTTGAATAGTTAATGGCCTACTGCTGTAACACATCTCAGCTTTTTGACAGTAGCAAATACTGCCCTACAGCAGGGCACCACCATACCCAACACATTCTTTATCCAGATAAGCACATGGAGCAATCTAACTCCTTTCCACATTTTGACAACCAAAGCATAATTAATAGTCACAAGCAAGCCATGTTTAAGACCAGTGTGATCATAATCTGACTGCATAGAGCATATTTTCAAAAATTCCATTTAGACTAAAGACCATGGAGACTATAAGGAATATATTTCACAAACCTCTTGGGAAGAGTTGTGGATAAATACAGACTTGGAACTATAGGCAAAAAAACTGCCTTCTGCTGCTTTTTCTTGTGTTCAGGGCACTAGGAGACTTAAAATAAATAGGTTGCTTTTCAATGGAAACAACTTGCAAGATCTAGACTACTACCAAGTAGCTCATGTATAAAGGGATTACATGGTAAAATATTGCTAGGGAAGATAGCAGAGGGTGCACCTGTAATTGTGTACACGTGGTGTGTCACT
The DNA here is from genome assembly GCA_013400635.1 of Hypocryptadius cinnamomeus. NCBI lineage: Eukaryota > Metazoa > Chordata > Aves > Passeriformes > Zosteropidae > Hypocryptadius > Hypocryptadius cinnamomeus. The sequence goes on along the minus strand of VYZP01072667.1, from coordinate 14,590 downwards.
GTGCACAAAGGCATCTGTAATACCTATGAAATTTGCTACTGGGGTGCTCTTTTTTTTTATGCTGAACTGCAACACAGGTGTTTCAGACGGTCAAGGTGATTACATAAACAGAGTAGCACAGTATGGCCATGGCAAAAGAAAAGTGCACATACTCTGTTAAACTGAGATGGGTCACTGGAGTTATGGGACTTTTGACAGTGTAAAGAAAAAACTGAATAGAGCAGTGAACAATGATCAGATTACCAGCAATGCTTTGCCTGCTGCTTGTGTCAAAAGAAATGAAATCAAAAGGGCTGAATGCTGGAAAATTTGTGCAATGCAAATTCTGCTTAACTGACTTTTGCTTCAGAAAGTAATTTCATTTCTTTCTATAATAGCAACAGTATTTTAGAGGGTTAACACCTTGTTGAAAGTTCTGTGCCTAAAAAGTCTTTGAAGAAATTAGTGCAACCAACCCAGTAGCTTAGTTCTGCACCATCATAAGAATTCAGGGGTCTTTTTTAAAGATGTTTGCTTTGGAAAGGAGAGAGACCTTCTGAAACAGAGAAAGTACAGGAAGAAAACTGGAGAAAACCAACTTGTGGTAATGTGCATAACTAGCTTTAGAAGGACAGGGAGAAAAAAAATGCTGCATAGGTTAAAAACTGCTCCACTTCAAAACTGTTCTGTTGCAAATACCTTGTGTATTGCCTGTAAATATTGCTGTTACCATGCCTTCAGTTTAATGCTTCCTTTCTTAGTGTGATGGCAGCAAGAGAAGCATTCAATGTATTTCAGCCTTCATGGCACCACAGAGAGCCCTAGAGAATATAATCTCAAAGACTCAAAACAGAACTGAAAAAAAGGAAACTACGGGAAACAATACATTTTTTTTGTCCTTACATCATGTTTGTATTTCATTACAAAATATGTAAAGGCAGCGTTAATATAGTAATACATAAGGAAATTCCAAATTCGATTTTCAGAAATATTAAAAATCAGTTTCTCTTTTGGAGGTGCTGAAACTTGGTATATACTAGAACCAGCCTGCACTGCACTTCATGCCAGCCATCACAACTGAAAGCAGCGTAACAAATGCTGCATTCAGCTAATGCTGTAACACAAATTAGGAAAGACAGTCCTGCTGTTTGGTAACATGATGGGGAGACCAAATTACTCCAGGTTCTGATGTCCCGACAAACGCACACGGCGACAGCGCCCTTAGGCGTCGATTCGTGCGAATGTGCGCCACGGCTTCTGCAACGCACGAACACAAACTGTTACCAGGAAAACAGGAGGCGAAAACGCGCCTGCACCAACAGGCAGCATGAGACATGTCTGCCCAGGACCGACCGACTGCGGAGACTTTTCTGTACAACATGTAGGAACCGAAGAGCCTGGCACGCCGGGAGCTGCAGGAATCTGCCGGGTCCGACGGCGCACAGGATAGATTAACGAGCAGGTTGTATAATGCGGGCTGCACCGAGGAGGGGGGTGGCAGCTGCTCTCCGAAGACAAAAGGCCACATCATTACACACGCACTAGTCACACCATGTTTGTCCTCAGCCAGGGTCTTACGGGAAAACCCGCGGAGCCTGCCGGCCGCCCTCCATCCGCCCTCCCCTGGGCCCAGGCAGCCCCGGGGTTGCGGTCGGGCCCGCGGCGGCCGCCGGGCGCCTTGGGTATTGCGGCCCCCGGCTTCAGCGAGGGTACCCAGAACCCCCCCGCCTCCGCCACGACGGCTTGTTCCGCTAAGGGAACCTTTCCGGAGCCTGTCGGGGCCGGGCCACCGGCGCAGCTCACTCCCGGCCCGGCCCGGGGTCCCGCGGCGCTGCCC
>VYZP01072666.1:39086-74225 GCA_013400635.1 Hypocryptadius cinnamomeus | reverse complement strand
TTTTTTTTTTTTTTTTAAACTACTTTTCATAAGTCAGGTGTTTTAGTATCTGTTATGACATGTTTATGTGTTTTAAACATCAGTCCTAAAGTTTTGTTTCCTGACAAAGTAGTAGCTCCATGGTAAGGGAGCATCAGTAATCACTTCAGCATGGAAACCAAGCTGTGAGTCTTCAGCTAGGTAAGATGAATTGTTATCTCAGAAACTCCCAATGAAAGACAGTTTAGGTTACAATGCACCTCTTGATAAGTACTAAGCAGCAGTTGAAATAAAGGGGTGTTTGGGAAGTTTAGAGGGAGGGAAAATGTGCTATTAAAAAAAATATTGTGAGTAAACTTAAAGGTAAAACCAAGGTATCCAATTGGTAACAGTAAAATCATGGCAGCAAACCAAATCCTGTCTATCTTCTAGCTGAGATGCAGTCTGTGGTTGCTTCCATGTTTTGAAGTACAGCTCAAGAAACTTTAGCTCACAGAAGTTGCTTCTGTAAGGTGCAGAAAGGCAAAGACTCCAGGCTGTTGCACTCATGAAAGCAGTTTTCTGTACTATAGCCAGAAAGGTAAAGCAGGAGCTACTGAGTCCTGTGAACTGAAGTATTTTCAGGGCTTTTATAATGTATGTAAGCACATAATCTCCTGTAAATATGTCTGCTCTGAAATGAGTCAAGGGTTCAGCTTGAGCATAAAATAAGGAACATTTATGATTTGATGATGAGGTATTTGTTGAGTACTAGAAATACAAAATTTGAAGTGTTTGAAGAAGGTGTTAAAGTGTGTGTAACTTACATGCAGCTAAGCAGACTCAGCTGTTGGAGCTTCTCTGTGTAACAGGGAGCTCCAGACTGGCTGTTTGGAGGTGCTCTCCATTGGCATTTTAGCTCCATTTGTCTGTAAATTTGCTCTCCTGTTTCAGAAGTTCTTGAACATTGTGTGTTTTTATTTGAAACCTAAAGGTGGAGGCCCTTTTTGTCTATTAAATATCAGCACTCCTTTTCCTGCAGGGAATAGATAAACCCTTTAAATCCAAAACTGCATCAGTGTAACCCATTTTGCCATGTTGCATATTCTGTCCTTTTAGACTCTATACAGTGTGTGAGTATGTTCAGGTTCTGTTGAAAATCCAAAGGTTTGAACTTCATGGTGAATCTGGGCATTGTGAAAGTACAGAACTGAAGTTAAAGGGGAAAAAAAGTGCTGCTGCATTTTAGGTTTTTGGCCATGCCAGTGTAGGAGATTCTGGACTGTGCATAAAACAAAAAGCTGTGGAGTATTTCCAAATAAGAACAGATCTGTGAGCCTTTTGGGCAGAGTAGTTTATTGTGACTTGGACAATTATTAATTGAAGTATATTTCTGCAATTTTAATGAAAAATGAGATTTTAATTTTATTTTTTGTATTTTGTGTTGGAACACAATGACTGGAATGGGAAAAGCTGCTAAATTCTTTCCCTTGATTTGGATGGTCAGAATTTAAACCCCATTTCTAGGAAAGTTTGCTTCACAAATAGAATACAATAGAGAATGGTTGCAGATGTGTGTTGGGAGCAGAGCAGTGGAGGCCAGGGAAGGAGTGCTTGCTGCAGAGAATAGGGCTGTTGCATAATAGCAGTGTTGTATAACACAGGGCAGTATTTCTGCCTTGGGTTTGTTGATTTGCTGTATTATGGACCTCCAGCACCTGTAGATAATTAAGGACTCTCAGATTGTAAGAATGGTTTTGGTTTTAAGTTTAAACGTCCTGTGCTCACATCTGCATGCCTTGTAGGAAATATTTTGAGATATGGATATAAAAATGCACAAAAATGCATGCTGCAGTGCCTTTACATAATTCAAAAGTGGGAATAATATTTTAAAATATTCAGAGGTCAAGAACCTTACATAGTTTTTTTTGCTGTTGGAGCTCTGCTTTTGACTAAAAGGTTGAGCAACTTTGTACTTCATTATTGAATCTAGTTTTTAAACTAATTTTATAATCCTGGTTAATCCACCAATTCTCTCTCATAATCAGTGGGAAAGATACTATTATATTCTAATGAAACAGCTTAATCTGTCTCAAATGTGTTCTGAAATAAAAATAGTACAACCTACATGTAATAAGAAAAGTACTCAAAATTACTTGAGATTTTTGATTTTTTTGTCTCACAAAGATGTAGAATTCTCAGTCATTGAGTAATTTGGCTTTGTGAATCTGATTAAGTGTTTTTCCAATGCAGTAGGAAATTGAAACACGAAGCAATTTGGGGAATTGGTCAGGTTAATCTGTTTTCACTACATCTGCAGTTTGGCATAGTGGGGTTTTTTTTTCATGTTTTTGTCAGTGTTTTCTGAGTGGATTTACCTTATGTGCAGTGAAGGAAATCTAAGATTAATCTTTTCTTTAGAAATTGATGACATCTGAATGAAGCAGAAACCAGATCTCATCTGTTGTGGGAGATTCATTCATTGACAGACTTGGAAATTAGTTTTGGCAGATTTCAAGTGTGTGTTCAGGAAAATGTGGTAGAAGCTCGCTGCTGCAAGTACTGGTTTTACAGTGGCTTTGGTAATGTGATTTTCTGATCCTTTTGCAGGTCCTAAGCATACCTGCAGCTCTCTTGCTTCATTCCTGTCAGTGAGTGAAAGAGAGATGTAGAAACCCTGATTGAAAACAAACCTTTTGCTCAGGTTTATTTTCTCTTTAAAAGAGAAATCATTTTGGGTCTATCTCATTTAGTTTAAAATAATTGGAAGACTATTTAAATGGTTTGGAGAAGTGAAGAATCTTTTTTTTTTTCTCTTTTCCCCTGTGTAACCCCTTGCCTGGAAATTTTATGATTTCAAGAACTTGTCTGCCACTCTTCTCAGTCTTTAACCAGGATGGCTGGCTCTCTTTCTGTGTAATAGAGAAATGATGTGTGTGTACATGTATGTTTATTTCTTTTTTTTTAAATAGAATTTCTTTTTTAAAATTTTCTTTTTATATTTTGTTTTCTAAAACATGGTTGCTGAAGATGGCAAAAATTTGAACATTTATGTCTGGAATATATCTTTTCACATAATTCTTTTGCACTGGGAAGAAGAGCTTTCCTTAGGAAGGGGAAGCCATGGAAGGATCCATTGATGGTGTCCAGAGCAGAAATGCACATTCTCCTAAAGGACAAAAGAAAGGCAGATCTAAGTGTTGATACTCTGCAAAAGAGGGAAAGGAATAGCATTAAATTGTATTTGATGTGATTGTTTTTCTGAACAGGTGTGCTTATTCAGATGCACTTAGAGATTTCTTAATACACAAATTAAAAAATGCAGAGAGATATTTTCTCAGAGATGACTATTGACAGTAGGACTTGTTAATTTTTCAAAGGAATGTAGTTATCTATGCACTGTAGATGTGAAAGTGCTTTGCTGATCAATAAAGATGTATTGAGCAGTGAACTTGGTGAGGTGCCTTTGCACCGTGGTGTTCTCACCTTGTTCTTAGGCTCAGGAGGCTGAGGTGGTTCTTCTCCAGTCCCGTGGTTTTCACCAAGTGTCCCAAACCATGTTTTGAACTCCTGTGAGCTGTTGCAGTGCAAATAACTCCTGTCGATTCTCACTGTTTCTGTTACACTGGAAAAGTGCTTTTTTTAGAGTCTGTGTGTACTTTACAGTAGAACTGATGCATGTTTAAAGAAGTCATTTCAGGCAGTGTCTGTTAAGCTTCAGCCTGGGGATTGCAAAGTGGCTGCTGCTGGCACTCTGCACCATTACCTTCTTTGCTCCCATTTGGAAACATACTTTTCTTTTAACATATTCAGTTTGTAACTCATTGTATTCCACCCTAGTGTGTTTACCTTCAGTTAAAAATACCTATTAAATAGGCAAAGAGGTTTTAGTTACCTGCATTTCATTAATAATGAGCTTTATTTTTTGCATAAGCCATATTAAATATCTCAAAATTATACATAAATGGTTTTTTTTCTTGTAGTATTGAGCTACCTACAAGTAGTGATGTATTTAATATAAGCCATGGTTCTTTTTCTCCAAGCTCTACTCGTTTGGTGCTTTTAGTTTGGTTTGAGTAGCCTAATTTGTTTTGGTTTGATTTAGTGAAGTTATGTGTGAAGTGCTTTGGTTGCATGATTGAAGTTACAATCTGTCAATTGTCAAAACTTAATGCAAGGTTCATTTTTGTATAAAAAGAAAAACTATATCCAAACAAGATGATAAAGAAATAATGCTACTGTGTTAAATGCCAGTATTACCTTTGTAGCCTAATTTAGGTTAATTCATTAAAACATAAATTCAGTGGTAACCATTTTCTGTAATTGACTAATACTGTATGTGACTTTTTGCTCATTTTAAAAAGCAAAGAAACTACCCAAATCCATCTGCCTTTAATCCATGCTGCTCTGGGTGTGAGATTTTTTGGGAGTTTTTTCATTTTTAATTCTGTTCTCCCTCTGATTGCTTGATGGCATTAATAGTCCTGGCATCCTTTTGGCACTGCCAGGGAGGAATGAAGGCCTTGCTCTGTAGGCTCTGTATCCCCAAATTCATTTATGTCTCTAGATGTGTGAGGCTTTGAAAAGGGTGTTCATGGGGACAGGAAGTAGCAAACTGATAAGGATGCATGGAAAAATGAACACAGAAATAAACTTAGTTCACATTGTGGTAAAGGTATAATGAATTAGAAGGAAAAGCAATTGGTTGGTAACATAACTGTGCAGAAACAATAAAATGAGAAGTGACTTATGCAAGATGTTGGAAAGAAATCTTGCTGTTGCTTCTTATTGTGTGAATTAAGAAAAGTATGGTTTCTTCCATTTCAACTCCTGTTGATGGACTCTAAAATAAAGAACATTTTGGTGCTTTGCTTAAACTAGGAAATTAGATGTTACTCCACTGGATTGCACCGTGCCCTCTAATATTTGTTTGCATATTTCTGCTCACACTGCCAATACAGAAGGAGCTTTAGCTAATAGACATGCTGAATTCCGACATTGTAGTTGATAAAAAAGATCTTAAGGAGAGCCTGCTGAGGCTTTGCTTTGTCCCAACAAAAGACCCAAGTAGGATACTGATAACCATTAAATGGGTATATTTTTCTGACTCAAATAGATGTCTTTGGAAAAAAATGCTCTGGTTTCATGTGATAATTGTGTGCCAAAACCATTTCTTTCTAAAGCTGCTTTGTTTGGAAGCTTCACATTATATGCACTAATGTCTATATGCACACATTTTTTATATATCTATTCATAGATTGTATACTGGTCATATGCACACATGATGGGATGAGGGTATTATGTGGATAAAACATAATATTTGAAGCAATTATTAGAAGAAAATTGTCCTAAGCAGCTGGATAAACAATACTTTTCTCAGAGTTTGTAAATGCAGGCAGAAGGCTTTTTTGATAAGAGACGGGGATCTCAAAAGTTGAAGAAACAGAATATAAATTTTTCATTTTCTGTCATGTTGTTGTAGTTGTGGTGTCACTTATTGTCTTGTCAGAATCATGAGTGTGGAAGGATCTGTAGGTATGAAGAGGTGTAATTCACATTTTATGGTTTTGGTCCACTTTTTGCTGATATGGATCGCACCTTAAGTGAAGGCTGTTCATGCTAATTTAAGCTAGACACTGATTGCACTCACCTAAAACTACTGCAATCTAAATTGACCCATATCACACCTAATGCTGTATTTACAGTGATAGTGATGCAGAAAATTTCTTTGGCAGATTTTTTTTTCCCCTGGAACATGAAAATAAAGTATTAACTTGCTGCTTTGCAGCGTTCCCCTAAAACAAGATTTTTGGGATGTAATGTTTTCTTGCAAATTATAGCTGTTGGGGTTTTTTTGTTTGGTTTTTGTTTTGGTTTGGTTTGGTTTTGGTTTTTTTGGAGGGTTTTTTTTTGGTTTTTTTGTGGTTTTTATTGTTTGTTTGTTTGCNTAACTTGCTGCTTTGCAGCGTTCCCCTAAAACAAGATTTTTGGGATGTAATGTTTTCTTGCAAGTGATAGCTGATTTTGTTTTTTTTTTTTGGAAGCTCCCCAGTATAGATCCTTGTCCACATTCTTGGTCTCAGTTCTTGACATTTATTTTTGCATTGCCTATTAGAGAGTATAGATGTGTGGTTTTGAAAAAATACATTTTTCTCTCTGCTTTAGAGCACTGATTGGTAAAAGGGAGTGTCAAACTTCAGACATCAGAAAGAGTAGTACTGGAAATTTCATCTGGGTTCCTGGGGCTTTTTGTGGTGTGTTGTTGGTTTTTGTGGGGGTTTTTGATTGTTTGTTTGGTTTTGTTGGTTTATTTCCTCTGACTGTTGAATAACTACGTTTAGAAGAGTTAATGGATTTGTATGTTTAATGCCAGCTTGTTGTGCTTGTTTGAAGAAGCCACTTTCTCTCTTTCTATATAAACCCCCAACAATAAAATTGTACCTTTTGATATTTAACACTTGAAACCTTCTTTACACCAGTTTTATATCTCCTGCCAAGTAAGAGAATTGGAGATGGTGTTAGGGGATCTTGAAGTAATTCCTGTGTGAGGAAGTGTGGATACCTTGTTCCAGGCAACCTGAATGTTGTCCTAGCTGTGTGTTCCATGAGGGTCTGGAGTGGGAGCGTTTGCAGACAATCAGACTCATGTGGGGTCTGGTTAGACCACCTGGAGTGGGGCAACTTCCAGGCAAATGAGCCTTCAGGTGAAGGTTTGTTTTTTGAAAGCTGTTCTCTCTCTTCCCCCCTTCATTCCAGTTACCAAGTTGGTCAAATAAGATGCTACACCTGCCAAAGGTGTTAAATTTCCTTTCTCCTTTCATGGGGATGTGCTGGTTTACTTTGCACTTGTTTGTCTGGAATGGAGAATACTTGTGATGGCTTTGGCGTGGGAGTTGTTTGTGTGGTGAGGAGCTGGGTGCTGGAGCTTGCGTGTTTCAGAGCTGCCAGTCACACTTTGTCAGCATGAAAAGGAGAGTGTAAGTCGTGACTTTGCAGAGCTGTTCACTGCTCTGTGCCGACAAACTGCCTGATACTTCAAGGACAGCCTGCTCCTGGTGGTTAGAAAGAAAATCTGTGTTGCTTTTTAACAGTCTCTTATATCTAACATTTCTATCTTAGCTTTATTTTGCTACTTAAAAAGGGAAATGTTTTTTAACTACTGGGATCAAAAAAAGCGAGATAAAATTGTAAAATTGGCAGTGAAACAACTTTTCGGCTCTTTCAAATTGAGGATACAAGTATTTTGACTATGTAGGAAAGTACATTCATTAATTTACAAGTAGATTATGTAGTCTTTTTTTTAAAAGAAATCTGCTATTTCCTTTTTTTTATTACATGCAGTTTGCTTCTGTGCAAACGTTTAACCCTTTGTGCAAAGGAGAGTTTGTAGGTTTTCATGAATTTTCTTGATGACAGTGCTAGTTTGTTTTGGTTAAAATGTTTTCCAAAGTGAGTGTAGGATGTGGGGGAGAACGTGTTCAAAACATAGTTTGGGCTTTCATTGGTTCAGCGTGTGTCAGTGTTTAGTCTGAAGTTAGTAAATACTCTAAAGATTGGGTATATTGTAGTTTTCAGCTCTGAAGGAGTTGCTGTGATCTCACCACTTAAGGATTTCTTTGACTGAAAAATGAGATTTTACACTCATTTCCCGCTGTCAGAAAAACTCTGCATATTGGAATTTTCTCCCTGTCCCTCACATTTTCTTAACATTCTCAGTGAGTCTTAGTTATATTTACTAAACCTTGTTAAATAGGTGTGAGTAATTTATTTTGCAGTCACAGAATTGAAAACATACCTAAAGGTAGATTGTGATCTGTAGTCCATTTACAAGAAGTTGTGTGAAAGGAATATAATTTTATTTTTAGGTCATAGAATAAGATGTTGAGTCAACATTTGAAAACTTTTTCTCTTTTGATAGCTAAATTAATTTATGATTAACGTGGTGTTTACTGTTTTTTATATTGAATCTGAAATATTCTCTGTTGAAGATTCTTGCCATTTCTTGCGTTTGTTTATACTGTTTTACTGGGGACATTCTTTTCCTGCACATTTTTAGTTTAGGGATAGTAATGCAAACCTAATAGTGATGTATTTCAATACAGAATTCCTCCTTATAGAGAACAAAATTATTTACCTGCTTTGATGTTGATGTTACATGGCACGCAGGAAAAATAATAATTATTCAGAGGAACGAGCAATTGTTTTTAACCTAGAAGCGATAATTTCTGAAGGTGTTACTCTAAAGTTAGGGGAGATGCTGAAGTGGGATTTTTGTCACGCTCTGTGGGGAATGAATTTGCAGAGCAGCCTGGCTGGCAGCAATGCCGTGTGCTAAGCAGCGCTGTGCTCTGCAGCCTCCCGGCAGGACGCAGCCATGGCCACGGAGATCGGCTCCCCGCCCCGCTTCTTCCACATGCCGCGCTTCCAGCACCAGGCGCCGCGGCAGCTCTTCTACAAGCGGCCCGACTTCGCCCAGCAGCAGGCCATGCAGCAGCTCACCTTCGACGGGAAGCGCATGAGGAAAGCTGTCAACAGAAAGACCATAGACTATAATCCTTCTGTCATCAAGTATTTGGAGGTCAGTAAAGGGATTTCTTGGTTTTGGGGTTGTGCTTTTCGGTTTCCGCAGAGGAGTAAAAATGAGGGTGTTAAAGTTGTAGGTGCTGCTGCCTGTCCCTGGTACCCAGCGAGCCTCTCCTGTTAAAAAGCAGGCTGAGTTACCACTCAGGCAGCGCAGTCAAACCTCCACTCAACCCTCACCCCATAGAGGCAAGAAAGGCTCTTTTGCGAGGTTTTATTCCAGCAGAGTAACACCGTCGCTGAAGGGAAACCCGGGGAAAAAGAGAATGATCCACGTGGAGCAGGCAGCTTATAAAAGGGAAGGGGTGGGAGGTGGAGCTAAGGGGTGGGCAGAGGGGCCTGGCCACCAGGGATGCCAAGCCAGTGACGGGGGAAGGAGGAAGCAGAGGAAATTTCGACACCAAGTCCTTGGGGGAGACTGTTTTATCCTTTGGGAGGGCTAACTCTGTGGTGAGCAGTTAATGGTTCCAGGGCTGAGGGCTTGGGGGTTGACCAAGGGGGGAGGGTTCATGGGATGCTACAGAGGAGTGTGGAATATGGGAGAGCTGCTGCTGCATTTTTAACCAAAATTCCAAATGCTTGTAAATTTGGTATATTGTGAATAAAAAGAGGAGATTGAGCATTGCCAATAAAACTGCAAATGTTGTATATTTTGTGTAAATACCAACTTCTGTGTTTTATCTTAAAATTCCAAGTTGGCATGCAGTTGAATATCTTGTGTAATGTTCTGGCTTTTCATAAAAAACTGATTATCAGTAATGTAGTTGTTCTTATTTTTGTTTTGAAATAGAAATTTCCCAAAATGCAAGGTGAACCATTACCCCTTCCCCTCCAAAATCAGGGCACTAGAAATGTTTTCTCATCATTTTACTAAATAGCTCTTCAGTTTGCAGTTTGGCCTCTGAAAGTCATTTCTATGCAGTTAAGAAATAGAGAAAAATTTTAACTTTAAATTTTATTGAAGAAATGTTTCTGTAAAAATGCTTATTTAGTTCACCTGATGGGATAGCCTTACTTAAGAAATACAATTTTCTCATCCAAGATTTACTCTACAAGTACTGGATGTTACCCTGGAAGAAACAGAGTGAAATCTATGTACTGGCATTGTTACAGCTGCAAGAGCAACTTTGCAAAAATGTGATGAAGTTAATTCCATCTGCTATGGCCAGTGCATGGTTACAGCTTGTAGGTGTTAACAGTTAGAAGGTTTTCGTAATAATTAATCCGTTATATAAGACCTGTTCGAACATCAATCACTTTAAACACATTTTTATGTTCAGGAATGCCCCAAAAGAGATATTATTAGTAGTGGAGTATTCTAAAAAACAATTTTGAAGTCCAGGACCTTTTTACTGTGGCAGGAATAAGCACCCTCAAAATTCTGTTTATTAAAACATTAACAACATACCAAAAAAAAATCTGATCTCCATCTGCTGGCTTCAGTACTACTGATTTAATTTAATGTGGTTCTAGGAAAAAAAGAAACCTAACCAAGAAAATGTGTAATTTGCTTTTGGCTTAAGAAGTTGTAGCAAACTGTAGTGATGTATGCTGGGAATGTTTCACCTAGAATTGTAACTTGTTTCCAGTATGTGCACAGATCCAGATTGGTGTGGTCTGTGGCACAAAGCCAAAATAAGTGATTTCATTCTAAATTCATGAGAAGTGTTTTTGAAAAGGTTTTTTTTGACAACTCACAAAATTTAAGTAATTGAAGGCATTTATCCCTTGGTCTTCTAAGTTTTGACCTTTTGAAAGCGTTGTCGTTATGCTGGCTCTGCAGAAAGTCCTTTGTAGCTCGTGCTGCTGTGTGGATTTCATGGGGAGTTCATCAGCTGCTAATGGTGTAAATTATTGTCCTGAATATAAAGCTTTGACACTGGGCAGCAGATAATGTTCCTTGTTTCATAGGACTGCTGCTTTCCTGGAGTTGCTTCAATCTGATGAAAATAACACTTTAAACATTCCTGACTCCTTTTCTTACAGAATATAAATTCCACTTGTTCCTTTTCCTGAGTCCAAAGTCTTAACACAGTTCATTCTAAAATCCTTGGAGCACTTTAGAATTTCCCAAAAAGGATCTCCATGTGTTTATTTTCTGTTATTTAACAAGGAACTACTCTATTATGAACTAGGAGTTGTTTTCTTCTTTCTAGAATAGAGTGTGGCAGCGAGACCAACGAGATATGCGAGCGATCCAGCCCGATGCAGGATATTACAATGATGTAAGTAAAATTTTCCTTTTCACTGATAAAGTTGTGCAAGTAAAACTTGTCCAGAAAATAGGAAGGATTCTGCCTGTCAGCTGAGGTTATTTTTGTATCTGCAAAAAGCCTTAAAGCTGTGAAGGGTGTCTTCACTCTACGTTATTTTGTTCTGTTGGAATCTGTGTCCATGAAGGGACCTTGAGGTTGGACAGGCTTTTAATTTCTGTGCATAAGAACTTTCAAAATGCACTGAGATTGCAAAGCTGCTCTTGGAGATGCTGTTTCTGGGTGTTTGTGTTGTTGAATCATGCAGACTTTGAAACACTTCCACCAGCTTACTTCTGGTAATATCCCTGTAAATGATAACCTTGCTTTTTCCAAAATGGGGGTTTAGAATGTGTTCTTTCCTTGAAGGTTCTGATTTAAATGTCATCAGGAAATCTTTTCTTTCTTTTACAGTTGGTGCCTCCTATAGGAATGCTGAACAACCCTATGAACGCTGTGACAACAAAGTTTGTTCGGACATCTACTAATAAAGTAAAATGCCCAGTGTTTGTTGTCAGGGTGAGTGCAGTGTTGGAATTACTTTGTGTTGTCTTAATTTAAATTACACTGATTCTTAACTGAACGAGATGGCAGTTAAAGCATCTTTAAATAAAAATAGCTTGTGCAGTGTATGGACTATTTCTGTGTCCAGTCTTTCTATAGAGAGCTTTAGGAAAAATAAATTGCAAAGTCTGAGTGCACAAGAGTTCTTACTCTCAGAGTTTGGGGTGCAATTCCTACCTTCCTTATTACATTTCAGAGACCTGACGTGTCTTGACTCAAAAGAAAGGAAATTTGGTCTCTGTGCTGTTTCAGTCTCATAGCAGCTTTTAACAACTTTTCCATGATGATGCAAGTATTGTTTAGTATGGATATTGTGTGCTAGAAATGCATTGGTGCCAATAAGCTGTTTCATCTTTACAACTAGAGTTTTTCATTGTTTTTACAGTGGGCTTTGTCCTGTTGTTACAAATGTCAAAAGTCCTCTGGCACAGTACTGCATTTTTGCCTTCTCGCAGACTCCAGAAAGTAATTTAGTAGCTTCCATTTCCACAGAGTGCCTGAAGAAGCTCATTATTTATTTGGAGAATTGTGAAGAAATATTTGAATGTTATGTTTGCACAGTTTAGTTAAATGTTTCTTTTGCAGTGGACTCCTGAGGGGAGACGCTTGGTCACTGGTGCATCTAGTGGGGAGTTCACTTTATGGAATGGACTGACTTTCAATTTTGAAACAATATTGCAGGTAAAGTAATCTGTCAAGATTTCTTTGTATTTCCTTGAGGTCTTGGAGCATGTTTTAGGAACACATCTTCACCCTGTTCATCATGGGTCTGTGGTCTCAGTGGTGATGGGAGCCTTAGAGGTCTTCTGTCCTGTTGTGATCCCATGTCAGGCCATGGCTACAGGCATTTCACTTAATGCTTCTCATTCCACCTCCATCTTCTGTATTAACTGTTCTCAAGAATGTACTATGAGTATTTGTAATAATAAAGAAACGCTTTGGAAACAAAGTGCAAATACTCTTATTATTTAGAAGACCACTGTATACAGAGTAAGGGATTTTTCCTCCCCAACATCTTGAATGTAATTAGATCATCATTGTTCTCGTGTCCTCATTGCAGCCGTTAAGTCGGAACTGTAGTAACTTCAGTGTTTGTGTGGATCAGAGAGTATTGGAATGTGTTTGCTAGAAGTTCTGTTTCTGAATTTGCAGGCTCACGACAGCCCTGTAAGGGCTATGACTTGGTCACACAATGATATGTGGATGCTGACAGCAGACCACGGGGGATATGTGAAATACTGGCAGTCCAACATGAACAACGTCAAGATGTTCCAGGCACATAAGGAGGCGATTAGAGAGGCCAGGTTTATACACAATATACCATTTTCTGTAGTACCTATTGCCATGATTAGACTGTTCTCTAAGTGTATTCTGGGTGCAGAAATGCATGGGTTCTGTCAGATTCTGGGAAACTTCCTGCACCACATAAACACAGTATTTCCTTTTGTTTCCACATTCTCACCGTTTTGCTGGCACCTTTCTGAATTAGTATTGTCCCAGTATCCGCCTCTGCAATATGTTAGAGATGTATTTGTCTGCCGCATTTTGCACTGGTATTCTTTTCATTTTTATATGGTGACGATGTGTATCAGTTATTCCTTTTTATACGCACTGTGTAAGACAACAATTTCATTCCAAATAAAGAATTCAGTCTTTAATAATCTAACTGAATAAAATATAAAGCCTTCAGAAATAAAACACCTGCATAGTTCTCACAAAATAATAAAACACTAAATAAAGTGAAGAACTGCTTGGCTTGGTGAAGCCAAGACTTCCAGTAATACTAAATACCCACGCAGACTGCCACATACAGAAGTCTAATGTTAATACTGAATGGGTTCTTCAAGCTTGAAACTGTAAGAAAGCCATTGAAAAGAAGATTGTAGGATATTCTCTTGGTTCAGTGTCGATGCCTCAGTTGTGCAAATGTCTATATAAAAATCAAATCTAAAGTGATACTTACCAGTAAGATGTAAATGAAGGGTATTTCTAGAGCAAACCTGCATATAATTTTTAGTAAATGTTTTTAAAGTAAGCCTGAAGAGAAGCTGCAGATCCCAAATGGTGCTAAAACAGTGTTTGTTTGGGTTCAGGTGCTGGCCCATTGTGATAAAGGTTCACTGCCACAAACTCACTTTCCACTAAAGTCACCATTTTTCTTGGTAGGGTGCAGCATTTTCTGCCAGAGTTTGGTTATGAGAAGTGCTTACTTTGGATTCAGTTACTGTCTGACTATCATGGCCATGCACTGAATTTCTCTACTGCTTTAGGCCCTTTCTTGATCATAAAGATATAGGATTTCACAAGGGCTCCCTTGTGGTCATTCACTGCACCAGAAGGAAAGTTGAGTGCCTGTCAGTTGTTGGAGGTGTTCTGGCCCTATTCACATGGTTAAATAACTCCTTGCTTTTCCAGTGACTTTCATCAATCAATGTTAACTGCTGAACCTGGAAGCTGCTTACGTGTCTGTAGGATTCTTTTCATGTTGTTGGTGGGGTGTAATAAGAGGGAGTGTTTCCAAATTGCTCTTACAAGTGTTTGTTTTATATAGGTTTTTTTCCCCCAACAGTTAAACCAAGTAGCATTTTCCTGTAACCAGCTTTCCCTTATGTTTTGCTTCTCTGCTGCAAAGCACCTGTGGCTGAAGAGGAGTTTTTTCCTAAGAACTGTTCTCCTGTGCTTCTATGCAGTGTCACTTTCTTGTGGTATTGCCAAACATGAAAATCTAGGCTGACAGTTACCAAACCATATTGATGTTGCTTCTCATCCTGCAGAGAAGGCACTACTGTGTGCAATCACAGATAGGAAGGTGCTAAGAATAAATGACAGATTTTTTCCTCATTTGACAGGGGACTGCAATGCAATAGTAATCCTATGCTGAATTCATGTCTTGTGGTGAAATGCCATTTGGCAGGCACTGTATTCACTTAGAAGTGCCTATGTTCAAATGCCTCCTTCAGTGTATAACACATTACAGTATAATTTTGCCCTGTCTGAGAAGCATAGATAATCTGTTAAATGCTGACTTCTTTCCCCTGCTGTGTGTCTTCATGTAACAGTTTCTCACCCACGGATAATAAATTTGCTACATGCTCTGACGACGGCACTGTTAGAATCTGGGACTTTCTACGTTGCCATGAGGAGAGAATTCTTCGAGGTATGTGTACCAAAAGTACTGATTGGGGTATTTCAAGAGGGGGAAAACTTTTTCTTTTTTTTTTTTTAACTAGATGTTCACAATACAGAAGTATCAGCTTGTCTACAATTTTTTTCTTAATGCTCCAAACAAGTTTTTGTTTGGCTACCTTATATACAGAGAGACTGCAGTTCACAAGGGCATTACACTGTTTACTCTCCAGCTCTAAACAATAGAGGTGGATAGAAGGACATTTTACCACTCCTGATTGGGTAGAAACAGCTGTTTCTGGATCAGGAATACACTTACCTTTCTCCAAAGCTTAATCTTTGTGGCTGTTACTTCAGAACATGCATCTTCATGCAGAGGATTCCATTCTTTTCAGGGGCATGCCTTTCATTCTGATTTCTTCAGAGGCAGGATGGTTATTTCTCATTCCTTAAGAGGAAGAAAGTATTTAGGTAGAGAAAACAGGTAAATTTTGATCACATCAGTTATAGCATAGGCAAATAATCCTAGCTATGGTTAAAGTTTCTGTCCAGCATCTATGTACACTAAATTCTGGTTCCTTTCCACTGGCCTTCTTGAGCCTTTCTCCTTCTCTTGCTGCCATCCTAATGAGCAGTAACAGTAGCTTCTGACAGCTACTGCTTTTTTGCAGAGATGTCCAAGGTACATAATTTAATAAGAGAATATATTAAAAGGCTGCTATGAGACTGAGGGCTGTAGATTTGCAGATAATCTGCAAAGAACGGATGGAATAAAACCATGGGCTTTCAGTTCTAGGTGTGTGAGCTTGTACAGTGCTTTCCTAAATTAAGGAATTTTTTTATTAAATCATACCTCCATCTTGGACCTGCATTCCATATTTTTTGACATAGAGCTCTCCCTGTTTCATTTGACTCTTAAAGTCCCTTCTTGTTTTACAACCATGTTACTTTTAAACACCACTACTTTGCAAAGATATTGAGCTCCAGCATTACTGCAGTGATGATATTTTAACAGCATGTGTCCATAGACATTATGGTAGGTGTGTTCTTTGCAGGACCTGGCAAACAAATTTCTAGGTTATATGCTTTACACCTGTTGCTGTGGAAGGCTTCAAACAGATTTAGGACTGTTCTGCTTGATGCTTTACAAAGAGATCTTTCTGCCCTAAACATATTCTGTACCCAGGTCTGTACTAACCATGTGGAGGAAATAGGGATTGCCTCCATGCAAAGTTGTCAAGGTTATAAAAACCCCTCCACTTCTGTGTTCTTTCAGTGTTCTGTATAAAGTAGAAGGAGAATAGCATTTATTTTAGGCTATAGAGAAGAGAACTTGCACTACATTTTCTTCTGTTACCTTGTATATGTTAAGATTTGATTGTGACTAGACCTCATATAGAATTATCCTGTAGTTTCTTAGTTTATACATCTCAATATTTAATTTTTAGTTTGCACATATAATAC
This sequence comes from Hypocryptadius cinnamomeus, assembly GCA_013400635.1. Lineage (NCBI taxonomy): Eukaryota > Metazoa > Chordata > Aves > Passeriformes > Zosteropidae > Hypocryptadius > Hypocryptadius cinnamomeus. The sequence goes on along the minus strand of VYZP01072666.1, from coordinate 58,281 downwards.
ATTTGCTTCTATTATATCGTCTATCCACAATGCACTTCACTATTCATGTAAGTTGGAAGTGGTTTGAAAACTTTACCATCTTTGGATGAAATTGAACAGGAGAGATTATTCCTCGTTCCTGCTGTCAGATAAGCAAAAAAACCCACCAAACCCCAACCTAAACCCAAAGAACACCAGCAAAACATACCCCACACCAAAGTAAAATAATACCCAAACCTCTGATTCTTGAGAGGATGTCTCTGCAAATATACAGGTTTGATTTGGCTTTAGTCTCTAGGACTGGTTTTAAATATGGTCAGAAGAGTTACTTGAAAGAGCTGATGAGTAACATCGTTTTCTTGGTAGAAAATACAAGCTTTCACTCTTTTATTTGGAGGTTAGTGCTTATGGCTTTAGGATGCTGATCTTCAGCTTTGGTTTCTCCATGTGCATTCTGCTTTTACACAGTTGCAAGTGTGACCTGTAATACTTTGCTGAGTACAGCCTTCCAATTGTGTAACTACTCGTGCCATTGCCATGCAGTTAGAGATCTGTAAATTAAAATTTTGGTGCCACTATGTCAAAGGGATTTTATGTACATTGTTTAGATCAAATACAATGCTGGGAAATTATTTTTGTTTCCTACTTTCACACATCATACAGCTCTTCTGGATAATATTGGTGCTGTGAAGTTGAAGGAGTTCTACAGTGTCCTTTAGGTCCTGAGTTTCACTTCATATGTTAAGGTGTTCTTCAAGTTGCCACACAGAATTGTAAAAGTCAAACATAACTATCAATTTACAGTCAGATGTATTAATTAAAAAGATCAGCACTCACAGGGATAATATGTCAATATGTTGTTGTTCTGAATGATTTTTCAACAACAAATTAAGGAACATATTTTAAAAAACAGACTTGAAGGTTCTAATGGTAAGAAATGCTTTAAAAGCAATTCTGTAGAGAGCATTAAAGTTACTGGGATAAGCTTTGCTGATGTAAAAAAGACAGAATTCCATAGACTTATTGCAGGTGCTTTTGCTTGCCCTGGAGCAAACTAATATTTATTCCTATTGTTTATTGAAATGTTTCTCTTAAAAGTGGCCTGAAGCAACAATTCTAGACTTACCTTCTGAAGAGTATTGGAAAAACAATGGAAGTGGTGAATTACATAAGATGAATTCTTAAGGTTTTCGTGCAGTTCTTTCAGCTGTCTGGAATAGGTTCTGCATTTTTCCAGTAGTTTAACCTATGAATGCATGGACTGCATGAGATACACTTATTAACTGTGTCCACTTCTCTTTAATTCCTCAAAGTGAAGGTAAACAGGACACCCTCCAGGGTTCTTTATGGGTTGTGCCAGAGGTTCTGAGTCTCATTTCTTCAATCTCCAAGTCCCTTTTTGCTGGCCAGTTTTTCACTGCCTGATGTTGCTTTGGCTGTTGTTTGTACCACCAAAGCTTTCCAGGGCACAGGAGGGGGAGTTTGGGCATTTTGTTAGCAGTACATGCAGATTTATCAGGCTCCTTTTTAATACCCTAAAGAAATAAATAAGATTAAATTCTTGTTTTCTTGGGGAGCCATCTTTAAATCAAGTGAGTTATCTTGGAAGAACTTGTAGGTGAAGGAGCTAGCATTGAGTGTCATTGTTTCCCCACAGCCCAGGTTTGCCTGGCTTTTCTCTTGAGGTAGAGCTGCTGTGGTTCTGAGTTTGCACCAGTTGCTTTTACGTGTGTGAATTTCTGTCATTTCACCATCTTGATGATGGTCACGAGTGCAGTTTTGTGCACTTACTAAAATACATAGGTAGGAACTTTACTGATGTTAAAAAACCATTCTTTAAAAAATAAGACATGGAAAACAGGCTATAGTATAGCATCATTTTATTTTCATGATAACAATCTGTTCCTCTGAAAGGCATTTCCAATAACATAATCTCAGATCTTTTGTCTAAACTGTTGCAATGAAGCTAATGCTGGGAAGATTTCTGTAAGAAAATGCACATGGATGGCTTTTAATAATGCTAAAAACATCTAGTGGAAAACTGTATGCAGGACAACATTCATTCCCTTTATTTATATGAAAAATCAATGCTGTTGCTGATTTGCACTGGTGGCAGTGACATTCTGGGTAGTGTGTCTGTGCTGATGTATCCCTGGGATTATTTAGGGTAGGTCATTAATAAACACACGATTCCTTAATTATTCCCAGCATGACATCGTGGGTTAGAAGGCTGCAAATAGATTTTTGATTTCTCAGTTCCCTTCTCCTTCCTCTCACAGAATCCAGTAGAAATGAATGTTTGGGAAGACTGTAATGTTTTCATTCTGAAGTGTAGATGAGTTCTGTATTCCCAGGATTTCAGAGTTACCTGCCTTAAATAGTTCTTTTGGGGAGGATGACTCCACCCAGCTCTCTGAAGGATGGTATAACCCATGCTTTTAAAAATATGTTGTAGATATGTTTTTCTGTTTTCTGTCTCTAAAATGGGGTGATACATTAAACAATCTTTCAGCCAGTGTGGTAGACTTGGTAAAAGATTTGTTGTAGCCTAATTCAAACAATTAAAGGCAATCAAGATTTTATTGCATTCTGCCTAGATTTGAAATGTGCAGTTTGTAACAACATCTAATTTTTAACACTGTCACCTACAAAATACTTCCTGTGTTTGTGCCTGCAGAAGTCACAGCAGTTGTTGTAAACAGACTTTTCATCTGCTCACAGATTCTGAAAAAGTGTTTCCACCTCTATTCATACTGAAATAACTGAGGAATTTATTCCTTCCTTCTCTTCCATTTCTCAGTCTTTATTTACAAATAATGTACCATGTAGTCCCTTAAGCTGTTTGAATCTATTGTGTGGTTTGTATTCTCTGCACTTTCTGCCTGAAAGTGAAGGATCTCTTCAGAGTTTTTTTCCTCAGTCAAATAGCAACTCCTGTACTTAATTTAGACATGAGTTCCATGGGTAAAAGGAACCTGAGGAGAAGAGCTACATCTTCAGCTTGGTCCCTCACTTTTGAACATGTATTATTATCCAGCTCTTAGCCTTGAAGCAAGTAACTTCTAAAACTGGTTCCTTTTCTTGGAGTATAATTGAACTCTACATTGGATAATTTAAAAGAAAAAAACCCAACACTTCTGTTTCCAATTTTACTACTCTTATATGAGGTTTTTCTTTTTTTTTGCCTTGTCTCAGCAAAGAGAGAAAACTCAGCAAATTCCAGAAACCCATGTATGTCAATACCATGTTTTTTGTAAGGAGACCTATTTTTTAAATCTTCAGGTTTTTTTTTTTTTTGTGAGGATTGCTTCTCTTGACTGTTGAGATTTCAGGTATATTTGAAACATCTTCTAGTCTAGGTGCATTCCTGCACAAACATTAGAAAGTTTTTACTCAGAACAGAAGCTCAGGATGAAATGAGACCTGGCTGACAGTGGCACCAACCATGTCAATCTAGAGAAGGCAGGTGCTTGAGTTTTTGAGCTTAAAAAGATGGTTTGTTTTGGAATGCTGGTATTTGACCAGCTCAGTCTCTTTGTTGGTGGGTTTTTTGTTTGCCAGCCGGTGTTGCAGGTCTCTGATCTTCATCAATCTTTGTTGCCAAAGCTGAGCTGGGGCTGGGGAAGAGGTGTTGCAGCTAAATCATTTGAGGAGCATCAAATGGCTGTGCTTTTCATATGCATTAGGCACAAGAAATGTTAAGGAATTTGTGGTAATAGTGAATCTGTGAGAGGTTTTTCCCCTACACAAACTGCTTGCACAGTCTGTGATACAGGAGCCCTGTTCTGCTGCTCATGTTATGCCAGTAATCCTGCTGCTGCTGCTGCTTTGATTTCTTGTGCATGATGGGCTCTTTATAGTCTCATGCACTTTTCTCCTCTCATTAGGAAATGTCTTCACCTTTGTGAGATTAAAAGTTACAAATATTGTACACAATTTCTTGCTTCATAAGTGGAAGGTATCACACAACATATATTTCCTTAGCATCTTTCTCTACACTTTGTTCAGAGTTAAGTAGCACCAGGGACTTGGAGTGGGAATATTTATACCCTTTCCTGAGCTTGTAGCTAATTTCAGTTACTGCTGCTTGTTAGGATGGTGGATATCACCTACATTAGAAGGGAAGCATCCCATTTCTTGATTGAGGCTACTAAAAAGTGTTCAGGTGTCATCTGGTAACTCAGTGGTATTCCTGATAATGAGTTTCAGGACTAAAGTGCATTGGTTTTGTCTGCATAGGAAACTCTGTTATAGGTAGGCTTTATTGAAATATCCACTTCTCTGTGTTAGAAGTAAAAATCCATCTGAGAGTTGAGAAACTACCCTGCTGTATTGATTTACATTGGCTTTCTGTTTGTGAAGTATTTTGGATTGAACAGAAATTTGGGGTTGAACCACAAAGTTGAGATGGTGTACAGAAACCACCATTAAAAGATAGTGATAAGGTAATAGCTTCAGGCTTTTGCTCTGCTTCCTAAAACAGTTCCAGGAGAGTTAGAGGATATTGAAGTCTGCTCTTGGAGCTGGTTGAGCTTGATATGCCTAAAAACTGTAGTTCATAATTTTGTGAGTAGTGTACAAAGTCTTACAGTTCTGATTCTTATCTAGAACCAGTGTTTTGAAAATCCTGAAAAAATAATAGGAAATACATAGAATTCTCAAGGAACAGGTAGAAGAGATGAGACATGAAGAACAGCACTATGCTATAAAGAAGGCTTTTCATGAGACAAGAATGAAGAGACACTGTGCTAGAAAGAGATAATTTCAGATTCAACTTTGAAATATTTTCATCCCTTAAAATTGTCCTGAAGCTGAAAGTTTTACAGTCACTTACATTGAGCCCAAGGGCAAATTTTATACTAATATTTGTAATCCATCTAATCTGTTAAGCTTGGAAGAATAATGAGAAACCTCAGAGAAACCAGGACAGCCAGCTCTCAATGCTGCTGAAATACAGGATGGTTCCATAAGAACTTCTCTGCATTGTTAGGATTTCTTGCCTCTGCTTCCTTTTGTGTGTCTGCTCGTTGTAAGGGGCAGATAAATACTGAACTAGGTGAAACCATTTTTACAGGTTGTTAGTTATAAGTACTTGAGGGATGAGTACTTCATTTCCATCAGTTGTGACTTCACATGGAATTACAAATAATTATGCACCATACTCTGTGTAGGGCTCGGGACCCACCTGCAGTGAGAGCCTCTGGTACACCTGAGAGCTTTGTCCTTCAGCCCTTCTCATGATTGTGGAGGAAGGAAAACACCATCTAAGCAGATCACATTGATAGTAATGATGAAATCCTAAATTACAGAGGCATTTGAATGCTGATGCTAAGGTGTTACCAGTCTTCCTTTCTTAGCACAAGTGTGGTTGTTGAAAAGGAGGCAGGGCATTGAGGATTGTGGCCTCTGGGTATCTACTCACCAGAATCTGTCATAGCAAAAGCTCTCAACAAAAAAAAATTGTCTACAATTAGCCTTAAGACAGTTATATTAGTAACCCATCTCTGATAAAGTCTTACATGGATGAATACTGAGAATTGGACACTTCATTCATTAGATTCTTAATGGACTCTCTTTTTGTGACATACCATTTCCTCAGAGAGCACAGATAAAATGAAGCTCTTTTAGAATAAGGGGTGGAAGTCTTCAGAAAATAAAAAAACACAGTTCCTTGCTGAAAATACTCCATGTCAGTCCTTAGAAACTTCCTTTGCAGTCTTCTTGATGACACTTGTATGAGTTAAACAAAACTCTTTATTTAACTTTTATCTTTTATATACTCCAGTTACTGTACTAAAAGCTTCTGTGCATCTAGGTAAGCATAAACTTTGCAAAGCATTTGATATTTTCTTTGAAGCATTTCTATTCTACATACTTAAATTATTTCCTCTTATTTTTACATTTAGCTCTGAGTGCTGTTCTAGGTTTAGTAGTGAGACACTTGGCATCAAGTTTTATCATGTGAATGGTACCATAATCTCATATTTGAGATTACATGTTGCTAGGGACAGCCAGACCCTGGGACACGGGGAGAGAGCTTGCAAATGTTTTCCCTAAAATACAGTGGCTTTTTTTTCCCATGTCTTTCATAACTGCCTGGCATTAACTTCCTCATGAGAAAGCTGATCATGCTTGTGAGATGTTGCATTTTTAGGAAGACACAGTCAAAATTTAATTGGGAATTTGCTGAAATGGGATTGTATAACAGACCAGGAGAAGAGGGACAAATAAGAATCCTGAATAAATCTGTGAGAAAGGTGGCTGGAAATAAGAAGCATAGGAAATGTGAGGCAAGCGTGGAGGCTGTGTCAATATGAAAAAACTAACAACAGCTTGTGTAAGGATTGAGAAAAGCTGGTGACAGTGTGAGCATGGGGATAAGAATAAGTTTGGGCAAACTGAGTCACAGGATCAGCCACTGGGGGGGCAGGGGCTTTATGGCTGAGGGACACACGTGGACACAGTTGGGCAGTGCAGAATGTGCCAGGAGTGTATCTGTGCTGAGCTGTGTGGTAACAGTACCCCTGATAGCTCTTATATTTTGTGTTCTGTGTCATGGCTTGTGGAGACTCCAGCTGATTGAGTAGAGTTAGGAACATGCTCTGTTTGTTCTGAAGATGAACATGGAGTGTATCATAGAATATGCTGAGTTGAAAGAGACCCCCAAAATCATGGAGTCCAACTCTTTAGTCCTGGTCATCCCCAAGATTCACATAATTTGCCCAAGAGTATTGTCCAAGCCCTTGTTGAACTCTGTCAGGCTTGGTGCTGTGACCACTCCCTGGGGACTCTGTTCCAGTGCTCAGCCATCCTCTGGGTGAAAAACTTTCCTGGTGTCCAACATAAACCTGTCCTGACTCAGCTCTAGGTGTTCCCCTGGGTGCTGTCACTGGCCATGAGAGTAAAGAGATCAGTGTCTACTCCTCCCCTTCCCCTCACAAGGAGGTTGTAGACTGCAATGAGGTCCCCTCAGTCTCTTCCAGGCTGAGCAGATCAAATGACCTCAGCTGCTCACCACATGGTTTCCCCTCCAGACTTTTCACAAGCCTCATGGCCTTCTTTGAACTCTGTCTGAAACTTCATGTCTTGTCTTGTGGTGCCCCAACCTGCCCCAGCACTCGAGGTGAGGCCGCCCCAGGTCAGAGCAGGGTGGGACAATCCCCCCTCGCCTGGCTGCCCTGGGCATGGCTGGCCCTCCTGGCTCCAGGACACCCCTGACTCACCTTCAGCTTGCCATGCATCAGGCCTTCCCACAGCTGCTCTCCAGTCATACACACAGCCAGGGTGGCCCTGTCCCAGGTGCAGAACCCAGCACTTGCCCTTGGTGGAGTTCATGTGGTTGGTGATTGCCCAGCTTGCTGCTGTTTAATGAGGGAGGGATGCCATTGTTCTCACTGCACTTAGGAAAAAGTGTCTCTACCACCTGATTAAAATTCATTATCTTCTTTAGTAGTCCCTGTGACGCTATGTGGGCTTTTTTTTTCCTTCTTTTTAAGCTTTGTCATTTTACAGCTCTAAAACTGAAGTATCTGAAGTGGCTCCTCAGCTCTAAGGTTAGCTCTGGTTCACTTCAGCTGGGAGTATGACCAAGGTACATGTGTATGCTTCTGCAGAAAGCAGCTGAGTAGGTCAGGCATGCAAGCATGTACTCAAGACTTATTTACAAACTTCAGTGCCAGAACTTTCCAAGGGACTGATCCTTATCTCACAGTGAAAATACAAATTGTCACTTAATTTTGCTACTCACAGATAAGGCTTTTTGTTGAAAACAAAACACTTATTGAGGAAGACATTTTGATTTTTGCTGTTGAAAGTCTAGATGTGTCTTGCAGGTAAAGTAACTGTCACGAAATTTTTATATATTTATTTGTAAAGGGAAGGTTTTTATGGGGGGGTATTTTTTTTAATTCAAAAGTATTAGGGCTGTTAAGTGTCTTGGCTTCAAAGAAGCACACCTGTAAGGATGAAAGGTGTAACTATACAGGAGAAATCTAAAACAGCTTGAAATATATTTATCTTATAAAAAGTTTCACAGATGAGGTTTGACAATTCTTCTGTCCCAGACAGTTTAGATTACTGCTTGTAATTACTAACTCAGTGGAAACACTGATATTTCTAGTTCTGCAAAACATTCTTTTGATACATTACACAAGCTGTCCAGTTCAATGTCTCAGGTAGTTTTTATTTTTATTTTTATTTTATTATTTATATAATTATATTTTTAATATATACAATATTTTATTAATATTTGTCATATTGTGTATGCATCGATTTTGCCCCACTGGATTTATGTAATGAGATCTGTTCCAGATGTAACTACAGCCACATAGAGAAGTAGTTATATCATTGCAGTTTAATTTGCTGGTGTAGACAAGAACTGCAGGTATTTTACTTACATTATCATTAAAGACAGAAGGTGATCTTCATCTGGTTTTGACCATTCATAGAAATTTTGTCTGAAACTTTTTGCCCACCAAAATTAGTTTTTAAAGGGAACTCACCATATATAAATATGAGCCTGACCTGAAAAGCTGGACATTAACTATAACAGGACTGGAACAGGTGCTTCTTCCAAGTCACCAAGATCTTGGAGGGTAAACTTCAAATTTTCATTCAGAAAAGCTGAGAAATGTGTTACCTTAGCTGCTTAATATTGGGAAGAAAAATATCTTTTAGTAAAAACCAAACCCAGCTTTCTGTGTGTGCTGGCAGATGTGTATTTTCTACCATATGTACAATAGGTCTTTTCTCTGCCCATTTGTTTAGAATGATGGAGAGTATAAAATATTGTAGATATTGTATTAAAATCTTATATTTTAAACTTCATAACTTCAAAAAAAATCCTCTAAAGAGAGTCATAATAACCTTATAAATTAGTAGCTGTAATAACTGTAACTGTTCTAGTTCTCAAAGGGTAAAATGAATAGATGAAAAAAATGAAGCTCAGAATCCTATTATTAGCAGCATAGTGTTATATTCTGGGGAAATCAAGTCTAAATAATTACACAATACTTTTACACTTGAATTTCTCTTTATAGCTGACTTCCTTCTCTGCTCTCCAGGATAGCCTTATTCAGCTTTTCTTTTTTTTTTTCCTGTGTTAAGATTTAAGGAAGGAGTAGCTCTGATATACATTTACAGTCCTCAGAATTTGGATGGAAAGACCTTAACACAAAGCCTAGTGATCCTTGAGATCTATTTTTCATCAGAGGTTGAGGTCCCTACTGGCTTTATAAATAATCACTACCCTCAAAGACTAAAAAAAGTCTGAGTGTCATCTTGGGATTCAGTGAGGAGCTGATGTTCCACCCCACCCTCCAACCTTTTGTGGGAGGCACTTGTCCCAAGCTGTTTGACAGAGTAAAACATTCTCCTTTGAAAGGGAAATTGCCACCATTTTTTAATATTTGGAGATATGTAGCACAAATTGATGTAGCGATGGTATTCATATGTAATTTCCCACTTAAGTACAAGTTTAATGGGAATCCCCAGAAGTTCAAATGAGTTCAAACTCACTGGTGTTCCAGATACATTACCATTATAAAAATAAATATTATAGTAAAGTCAAAAGCTCTAAAAAATAAAATAGTTTGTCTCCTTTTCTTATCCAGTGGAAAAATCATTTAAAAGGCCACTTTCACTGCAGAGATGATCTCATGTTCAGGGTGGTTTTTTTTCACCTGTTCTCTTACTAGGGCAGTGGAAGAGTGTGAGAGCTTTGCTAAATTCTAGGGCTTGTGCAGTCTCTGTCCTTGGAGGTTTTCAGGCTGCACCTGGATAAATCCCTGAGAAACCTGCTCTGACTTCATAACTTTGAGCAGCTGACCAAGAGACTTCTGAGATTTTTCCAGCCCGACTTACCCAGTGCTCCTGGGGTACTGATTCAGTAATAATAATGAATTCCTCTGTTTTGCTAAAGCCATCAAAAATCCTACTGATGTAGGATTCAGCTATCCATGTGTGACATAAGGAACTGATCTTGAAAATAATAAAAATTTTATTTTTTTTTAGTCCATTTTTCTGGCAGCTTTTAACGTGCTTGAGGAAATACACATTATGTGCATTGGAAAGGATTCCTGTTTAGTGGGTCTTTTTTTTAGAGATGATAAATGTTTGATCATTCCCTGGTAACTAATAGTATGTTAGAATAATCATCACTGAAGTTTCAGAACTTCCTGTGTCCTACAAGCATTAAAACCTTGTTGTAAATAAGATGGAAGGTGTGATTGTGTTCTGTCAGCATCTTTAAAGCTTCTGCTGATGTAGTAAGTGAGGTAAATCAATACCTATATATATGCACTAAATATATGTAATTGTTGTATTTGCATATATAATTTTTATATAAACATCTGTAGTGGTCCCAGTGGCACATTTTATCACCTTAATACTCGTTTGCTGCTTTCTTTTATTTGTCATAATTATGTAGTCTTGAAAAGGACTTTGCAGGTTGTGTTGTAAAACTATAAAATCCATGCACAATTAAATTGAAAGTGTTTGCTTTAAAAGAAAAAATAATAAGAAGAAAGTGATTTAGGTAGGTGCTTTACTCCTTTGACTAGGGCAGCCTAGATTTGTCTGTGTGCATTAGTGTCCCTGAAGCTGCATTTCTCTAATCACATTCCCAGCTTCTCCAGAGATTCCCTAAGTAGACCTGCTGTGTTTACAAAAATAAACCTTTACATCCAGGTGAAATGGGTGTTAGATAATATTTTTTCTTCCTTTTCTTTCAAGTAAGAGCTGATTTACAGGGTATATATTTCACTGTTCATCCCCATACCTCTTCCAGGTCTTGACTGTAATGTCTAAACCAAAATGATTTAATTTCTGAGTTTAAGCATTTTGACAGAAAACTGCACATTACTAAATACTATTTTGAGACTGCAGTTATCTTAAAATTTAAAAAAATTAATTTTAGAAGTTATTTTGTCTTAAAACATGAAAAGTGCAGGCCAGATTTGTCTTGGTGTTTTTACTACAACTGAGTTTAGAAAGGAGTAACCACACATTTGAAAACTTGCAGATAAAATTCTCCCATTTGAATTGTGCTTAATAACCAGGTACAGTTGCACATGGGAAATACAGTCTGGACAGCTGTAAAGCCTATTTCTGTATAGCTTAGGTACTTCCAATTGTGGGCAAGACATCTCTGTTTTCTAAGGATTTACTGAGTCTGTAGCTTGATAGAGTGCTGGGTGTTACTGCTTGCTGTTTGTGCCTGGTCAAGAAGAATCTGCCTTTTCTTTGTCTGCCTTCTGTTCTTTCTTACCCATGCATAATTCATAGGCAGAAATAGTGGTTTTAATTAGACCAGCTGATACAGGGAGAGAAAAGAGTAGGGTTTTGTTGTTTGGTTTTGGTTTTTTCTTTTTTTTTTACAGCCCTTCTTAAGGATGCAGAAACTTGCTTATTTTAGGTCAGCTGATGTAGTTGGATAATAAGATGCATTTTCCCTGCAGATCTTGCTTTATGCCCTTAAATCTTCAAGCAGCAACTCTTTGTTGCTTCTCTAGCAGGGACTTGCCTACTTAAAATGACTGTAAAAGGTTTTTTCTGTTTAGCAATACAAAAGCATTATTCTCTTGGCTGCTTTGCTAAATTTAGCCCTTAAGAATATTGATAATATTGATGAATATGGATTACTCTTGGTTGCCATTCTCCTTTGGGAAGTCCATGCTCTCCAGAGACTTACAAGTGGGCACATGGTGTTACAATTACAAATGTAAAAAGCTGAATTCAACAAGACAAGGTTATTTATTGCATTTAATTACTCTGCAGTTATTCTTTGGGCAAAGGTGGGTTCTTTGTTTCACACTACTCCTAGTTTGTCAGGAATATCCCTTGCTCCTAGAGGAGTGGAGGAAGAAAAGCTCATTCCAGTCACCTACACAGCAGCTGGGAGGTGTCGTTCCTGTAGTACGTATTGCGTTTGCCAGCAGTTTTAAACAGGGCTTTTCTAAAAATGCAATCAGGAATTTTTGTGCTTGTATTAATTTAGAATTCCTGTGGTCACATAAAAACTGGAGCTTTAAATAGCAGGTGCACTGCTGCCAGCCATGTTTGGAGGGATGCAGCCACCCCTTCCTGGCTGGAAAACACGTGCTGCTTGCTCACAGGCTTTGCACACGCTGCCTGATGCTCTCCCCTGCCATTTTCTTTTCCCTGCATCACAGAATTCTTCAAGGATTATCCAGTCTTTGTCCCTAAGAGCACTTAGTGTGGGTGTTGCAGTCTGCAGTTGCACCACAAGGATGTCTGTTCCCAGTAAGCTTGGCTAGAAATACTGGCAGTTAATCTGCAGTGGTTGAAGCTGCATTATTTCCTGCACAACTCTGTCATCTCAGGTATCATCACTTCCACAGGTGTAGCAAATCACAGTAATTCACTGAAATTAAAGAAGGTTCTAAATCATGGGGGTTTATTCCACAAAAGTGACTTACTAGGTATTCCACGAGTTGTTTTTAACCCATTACACAATATTTATTTACCAAATTAATGACTTGTTCCAACAGAATGTTGGTATTTGAATAAGTTCTTTTTAAACTTTTTTTTTGTAAGATGGAATAATTTACTTGGTAAGTAAGTTTACTTACTTCAATTCATTTTGCAAGTAAGGGATAGGCATGAGGCAATTTTTCTGAGAAATACTTAGCAGCAGCAATTATCACAAGTAACTAACAAGCATAGTTCATTATTGGTATATGAAAGGGAACAGTGTGAGGAATTTAAATTAGACTTTAATTTGACATAAAGTGCCATATAAAAAACTTTAGAAATTAGTGTTGCATTTATTAGACATGAAGAGTATCAGAATGTTTTTCCTGATGCATCTACTCCTCCTGTGCAGTCCTTGCACAGGAGGAACTCGAGCTTAGCAGTGAGGAGGTAATTAATTTTTCAGTTTGTTACTGTCCATGGCTCTTGGATTGCAGTTACTGTGGACTGGACATCTGCAGGGCTGGGAATGGTCACCCAGCTGCTTCAGGTGATGTGATCTGCTCACCAGATGTTTTGTCCTAAATCTAGTTCCAATCAGCCTGAACAAATTACCTGCTAGTGAAAAATGATGAATTGCACTTATAATTCTGAAAAATCTATCCCCCTTAAGAAAAAAAGAACAGTTTAATTCACAGAGGAGCAGAACAGCCTTCCTAAAACTACTTGATAGATGACCAGGCTCTATAACTTTGATACAACAAAAACTTCTGGGGAGGTTTACTCATTTGTACATGATCAGGAATATTTCCTGCTGCTTTGCCATGGCATGTGTGTCATGCAGACTGCAGAGCTCAGTCCCCAGTGGTTTCTGTGTGAGTGCAGTGATCCAGGGGCACAGCCTCTGCTGCTGTCTCAGGGAGATGTGCTGCTGCTGGAGTGCTCCCAGCCCAGGCTCCAGCAGATGAAGCTCCTGTTTGTAGGGCCAGGTGTTGCCAGCCTGCTGCCCCTGTCCCTCCCCAGTGCAGTGCTTCTTGCAGCTGCTCACCTGCATGGCACACTGACTCTTGTAGGACTGCATCTTGCTAGCAGCAGATAATTCACATGGGAGTGTGTATTCCAAAAACAGACCAGCCTAATGGAGGTGTATTCTGTGTACTAAAGCAATAACTGTAATTTATTTGCACTGAAAATAAACTGTTGACATGGGATTATACCTGTTAAAGCTTCTTTTTTTTTTTTTTTTTTGTTAATTTTTAAGGTTAAAAATGCACTTTACTCCCCAATACAGAGTTGCTGTGTTAACAGAAATATTAAAAAATCAAAATGTAAATTTGGCAGCACTTGCATCACTTGATCAACAAATATATTTGGGGTTTTTTTCAGTTTCCTCAGTGGATTACTTCAGTAGGAATGGCATGCTCTTACCTGGTCTTTCTTAAGCAGAAATTATACCGTCTTATGGCAGTGATCTTTCTTTGGTCTATGCCTATGAAACTATGTATGGAAATTTATCTGTGCAAGTGAAGAGGTGACCTTTTTTTCTGCCTCCCCCACAGCTCTGATTCAGTTAATCAGTAATTTTATTTTACAGAAGATTTCTCAAGTCCAACTTCCTAGAAGATAAATCCTGCATTTTCACATTCCTCAGCTTAGCTACAGACATCACACACACACTGTAAAAGGTGTTTTATTTGAGGAGCACAGATCAGTTCCACTCCAGGCCAGGAGAGCAGCCTCATCCTGGCCATGACCTCCCCCTCATTATGTTTGTGCTTAACCTACTTCCTTCCTTCTGCCTATTATTTTCCAAATTTTCCATCTTCCCAAGAGCACTTGCTTTTTACCTGTCTGCTGTCTCTGGAGCTTCATATATGGACCCAGTTCATTGTGGTTATGGGAACTGGTTTGTACATTTCTGAGACTGGAAAGATATTTTGTATTTTCTTCCTTTTGGTGTGTGTAAGATGAAAATTTTTAAAAGCTGCTACAGAAAGCACTGAGAGAAATCTAAATATTCCTTAGGAAAAAGCTTCTTTCTGAACCACATCATCCCAGTAAATACTTGTTCTTTTTTGCCTTTAATTTTAAATTTATCACATAGTTACGTTTTCTTTTGGTGATTTGAGCCATGTTTTTTACACAGTTTCATATGATTTGAAGTTTAACAGGTATCTTTTGTGGTTCTGGTTTTGTATAATAAATGGTCCAAAATCCAGGCAAAAAAAGCCCCATAGATAACCTGTTCATATTTTCAACTTGTATTTCCAGAATGGTGATAATTAAAATCTCTCCTATTAACATTCCTCCTGTTGTGCTCATTCCATATCAAAGACGACTGAGTTAAAATTCTGCAGGCAAGATCATTTTTTTTCTCAGTGTTGCTGAAGAGATGGTCAAACATCTTTTTTTGTTCTGTGTGCACTTACAAATAGATGGATATTCTCTGTCTTGTCTGTTCTTTTGTCTATGTCATTTGACTTTTTATGTATTCTCTAGAATTTTGGCTCTGTGTATTGTTTAGAATTTTTTATAAAATTTTTGTAATTTTTTAAAAGTTTTTTTAAAGCTCTACAATAGTTTTAGTTCACAAAGCACTTCAGACTTATTTTCTTCTGAGTGTAAGATTTTTGACTGACAAAGTTTTTCTTTAAGTATTTGGAAAATTTTCATTTTGAAATATTAGACAGTGTATCTGCTGCTAACATGGAGGGGTGTGCAGTAACAGCCAGGAGCTGTTGGTGTAGCACTGAAATTGAATATTTTTTGCTTCTGAGGAGTAATTTTCCTGTTCTAATCAACATTTTTTCCAGTGGAAGTTCTGATTACTTCATGAGAGCACAACACTGCAATTAAAGTTGCAGTAGGCTTTTAGAATTCTTTCCTGCCAAATTCTGCGTAATTTCTTTTTCTTATTTTGGGAATTTGTAACATGCTGCTGGCTGCATGTCCCTGTAGACTCAAATACAAATTCAGCTATAACCTGCATCACAGAGGGGAGCAATATTCATGTCTTGGCTGATGTTTTTACTCCTTTGAGGCTGGCAGTGAAAAAATCGAACTGCTACTGACTTCCAGAAGCACAGAAAGGTGGGAAGCAGTATTTAGTCTCCATAGCCTGATGTGGTGGGATGTGTTTGATTCCTGTATCCTCTGTTCTGCTCTTGAAAGAACAGTCTCTAATATGTTGTCATAGGAAACTGTGTCACACCTATTTTTATTTTTTTTTTTACACTAAGAAGTAATAGCAGCAATTTTTTCCCCTGCACTTTAAAAATTGCACCTCTCTTGTTTTGTTCACATCTCTGTGTGATGTTAGTAAATGAATCTGAGGACAGGATTTTCCACAAATTATTGCCAGCACTTTTGTTTGGAAACACACTTAAACTGGTGGTAGCCCCTTTGCCTTTCTTCTCATGCCCATATATGTTATCTTTACGTGTTCTCCACATCTTTCCCCCCTGGTTTTGATATGTCTGAGTTACTCAAGTATTATTTGGATTGTTTTATCCCATTTCTTCCTGTTGACAGCTCTCCCTTTCTTTGTTAGGTTTTATTGCACAAAATCCCTGGTAAGTTTTGAGCATCATGTTTTTCCCTGTTTCTCTGTTCAGTCACATGTGAAGAGCTTTGTTTTAGATCCATTCATGTGCTTGTAGAATTTAAAATGACACATGGGGATGCACAGAATTTTAGAGAGCTTCATAAATACTTGTACAGCCACACTGCAAAACAGTTGTTTAATAAGGGACCTCTTTTTAGAATTGAAACAGAAATAAAAGATATTTCTCTACTTACTTAGGAACTGCAGTGTTATTTTTAAATCTATTTTTCTTAAACTTCAGCATTATTAGGTGGCAAGAGAGAGAGGACTGGGAGTGTAGTGGTGATACAGGAAGGTCAAGAAAATAAGAGGAAATAAGAGCACTGATGGTGCAGAAATTTAAAGTAAGACAGAAAGCATTCCTTGTTTCTGTCTCTTGCCTGACCTCATCTCTGCTGCTTAAAATTTCAAATGAAGGGTTTCTCTCTCTTAGGTGTCTGCAACATTATTCAAATCATTGTTTGTCTCCTGCATTTCAATTACACTTTTTCACTGAGATTGTTATTGGTTTAAATTTTGCTGTGTTTTTTCTCATTAGCCCCAAAATCACAGCTAAATTAAACATTTCTGTATAGTAGTGTGATATTACATGTGATAATTACACACCAGATTTTTTTCTGTTTCAGTTCATGGTATTCTGTTCATTAGGTGGGTTTCTGTCCCTGTAATTTTTCAGCCCTTTTGTATTTCAGTTGCTTGGAAATTGGCCCTTTCTGCTTGAGATGAGAATTCTGTCTGCTCAGAAAGAGCAGTGCTTTGTAACTCAGTGCTCTGCTTTCTGCCAGCAGTTTATTTCAGTGGACCTGCTGCTTCCCACTTTGCTCAGCCTTGGTGGCATTGCAAAATGCAAAGAGCAAGTTGAATGGCCTCTGTCTTCATATCCCTTCTTGGATCTTTTGCTAATTGGATTATTGACTGACACAAATATTTTCCTGCAGTCTATATAATAATCTTTCTGTCTGCCCCCTCACCTCACCCCAGGCCTGCTGCTGTTCCTGTACTACTGAGAGTATTGTCAGTCATGCACTTTTTGCCCTACAACCAAAGAAAATAATTTTCCCAGCTTCTGTGTACCTAAACTCAGTATTTCTTTGCTTGACATTATAGTGGGGTCATAGTTATGAGATATTTTGTTATGGTAAACTGACTGTCAGAAACAGCTCACATGTATTTTTGGCTGGCAAGAATTAAAATACCATTTCTGCAAAAGTGCTGTCCCTTAAAGTGAGCACCTGGCTGGACAAGTGTTCACCTGGGTCTGGCCAGATGATCATGGCTGTCTTTAAAAGTCATTTACTTGACTGACAGTTGATAGTTCTTCTCTCAAAGGGATGTTAAAAAGGTAGGAAGCTGCCCTGTCATCTTAGCCATGAAAACACATTGAAAGCTATTCTTCCAATTAAAGAATATCAAATTAATGGAAAGATCTTGGTAGTCCTTCTGTGTTGGGTGTTTTCATTAAGAGATGCTGGGTTCAGTTGGCAGTAAGGGTATATCAAGAAAGACTTCTTGTAACTTCTTTTACTGAGATTCACAAATACTTTTCTTAGTTTTTTGCAGCTTGCTGAGAGAATTCTCTGGTCATGTGGCCACACAGGGGTTTGAAACTTGAATTAACCTCTAAACTATGTATTTGGGCTGTTCTTTTCACTTGCAACAGTCATAATCACCAGCAGAACTCAAATAAGCATCCATCAGGATGTTAAAGGAAATAATTACTGGAAATTAATACCAATGGTTACTCTTAGCTTTTCTGGGAGTTGTTGTTCTCTTCCCAGAGCTGGGAGCTAAGTATTCTGATTTTACCACTTAAAACCTCGACCAAATTTTGGTCAAAGCAGAGAGCTAGAGGCAAGGAGGTACTAAACTGTAAAGTGTCTGCCCCGATTTCCTTCCTTTCCCCTCTGTTAACTAAAGTGCCAGGCTGAATTTTAGGATGCACCAAAGTTCCTTTGTTAGCTTCAAGTTAATTTCAAAATACGTCTGAATTGACACTGTGGTTTTGACATTCCTTCTTTGCGTTACTTACTGTAGTTTCAGTAAAACCATCAAACTTTAAGTGTCACAAAGTGTCACAAACTTTTTGTGACACTTTATGGTGTCACACAGGTGTAACAGACAAGGGCTTGGCAGAAGAGTGCTGGTGGAAAGGTGGGGATTTTGACTCCCTGTTGGCAGGAAGTAACCACACCAAGTCACTGTTTTCAGCAATTAGTGACCAGAACTAGTTTCTTAGTTGTGTTTAGAAAACCCCACTGAAGCTGCTCTAGGTTCAGTTCATCTTAAAATCCCATCAGTTCCTGGAAATTTGGCTTGTGGCACCAGTTTTTAACTCATGCCTCACTTCCTTCTTGATTCATAAAATACAGCTGTGTGTTCTGACTGATCAGCAGTTACTTTGGCATAAAGTGCCGCTGTGAGGCTTCAAATTATTTGATATTCTAATCAAATTCATTTTTTTTCTGGTTTGGCTTTTATTAAGTTGATGGTACAGACTATAGGCAGACTCCAAAACACTTATTTGGTTCATGTTTGGAGGGCTTGACTGGGAATGTTTTCATGTGAAAAATATTTTGGTCTATTTTTACAAGACAATATACTGCCCAGCAGTTTGATTCAGTACCCAGATATGAGGCCACAAAGCTATTGAAACTGCAGACTCATGATTGACAAAATAATGGGATTTCTCATCTGTTAAGTTGATGCTTTTTCTGCCCTTGAAGGAGCATTGTTGTTCCACTCCTGGGCACAGCTGTTCTCATCCCTGTTCTGTTTCCCCTGTTCTGTCCATGGCTGTTGGATGAGCTCAGTCCTGCCTGGGGGCTCCAGACACTCAGCACTCCTTAGAGGCAGAGCAGGCTTTGTCAGATCCAGTGCCCAGTGCCAGAAAACAAGCAGTAGAGAACTGTGGGACACTCTTCCTGAGGGAGTGGGGGTTTGGCTCCTGACAGATGTTGATGTTATGAAGCATGAGAGATTTTCTTACTATTGCTGTTCATTTTTTAATGTTTCTTGTACGATATTTTTCTTATCATTAAATGTAAATGCCCTTGTAAATAAATATTTTCTGTCAATGAAAAGCAAGTGTGTTGCTGCTTTCAAAGTAGGCTGGCTAATTTTTTAACAGAAAAGAACATCTAGTCCCAGCTACTTTACAGGTAATGTAACCAGCAAAAAAAA
>VYZP01072666.1:1572-38720 GCA_013400635.1 Hypocryptadius cinnamomeus | reverse complement strand
AGCTAGCTCTGAGCTTTCTGATGGGTTTTTTTTGAAGATCAGTAGTGGCTTTTTAATAGAAATAATGACTGCTGTATTGCACTAAAGCATTGTGCTGCATCTAAAGCATCATGACAGAGGTGATCTCCATCACAGGGTGCTCTTAATGATATAAATAGGGGATTAAGTGCGTGAAATTAGTGCTAAGTTTAAATATCTGGATGCTGATTAAGCAAAATTAGTGACACTTTAGTAATATTTTTACATACTAAAATTACTTAGTGTTGATAATTATCTGTGGTCAATCTAGATATGACTTAACTGTGTCTTATGATTAGAAATTGTGAAACATGCATATTTAATGGATTTTTTTTATTGTTGTTCTCACAAAGAGAATGTTAAACAGCTCTTGATGTTACAGATGCTGATCTCAGTCAGACTTTTGTCCTGATATGTTTTATATCATAAATGACCTGATTAGGTGTAGGTAGTGATAAAGCCCAAAAATAACTTCAGGAATTAGAAAAAGAAAATATATCTAAAAGGAGAGGTATCTTTAGAGTGTTTGTAAACTCTAGCATGAACATACTGAATGATTAAAAAACATGGACCTGACACTACAGACCTAAACTAGCAAGCGTCTTCAGCTCTGTGATTTTTGTTCTGTTCAAAACAATTCATTTCAGCTTTGGCAGTTGCTCAGCCTCAGTGAATTGGAGAATTTAAACAATCCCTCTAAGTTTAACATGTGGGTACCTAAAAACTTAACCCTTCATGACCAGTTCCCAGGTACACTGGTACTCAGCTGCTTTTCTTCCCCTTGCTATAAGCAAGCCCTGACAAAAGATACTATTGAATTTCCACAGGTGTAAAGAATTCACTTTATTGGTAATTAGATGTCATATAACAACTTTTATTCAGTATTCTTACAGTGCATTTACCATTACCAAGCTGTGCAAACACACAATCAGCATTAAATTTAAATTTTTTTGCCAGTTCATTAGGGTTTTGTAGAATTCAAACTGTTCACTGATTGCTATAAGTTTGGGATGAGCACATACAAATTCTAAACTAATTTATGGAAACACTGATTACCTGTTCTGGGTAATCTTGGGCAAAGGAATTTGTTTACCCACACCTGTTTCATTAGTGTTTAGTGATTTTTATTGTTTCTTAACCTCCTGATTTCACAGATGATAAACTGTTCTGTTACAAGATCTTTTGTCTGGGAAGAAATTGTAGTTATAGAAGTGTAAAAAAAGAAAATTATTTGTAAATTTTTAAACAAATATGAATTATGTCCCTTTCTGTTGCTGAATTAGTGGAATACTAAGGATCTAGAAGACATCCCCTGCAGGTAGATTAAAACTAGCAGTCTCTCTGCTGTTGCTTTAGATAACAAGTTTAATGAACTGGAAGAGAGCTAGACTGAGCAAACAAAGGACAGTAAAACTTGTGTTTGTGGTACAGAAGTCTGAAAGTAGGGTGGGAGGCATTATTCTTAATCCAGTGAAGACTGAAAGGAGCTTTTCCCTTAATTTTTTATGCACCAACCTCCCACATGATGCTAAAAAGCACAAGCTGGCTGTGTATCTGTGGGGGGAGGGTTTCTATGGTGTTCATTCTTGCAGTGGAGAAGAGGAAGTGCAAGAGCTCCCAGGACACCTCTTGGGTGAGGACAGTTCACATAACTTGATAGGGCAAAGAACACTAAATTACTGGAATTCAATATAAACCTGCCCTCGCTGCTGAGCTGATCAGTGGGACCAAAACTGCCCAGGTTGTTTTAGGTGTGGGGTATTCAGTTCCTCAGTGAGCTGTACATGGAAGCAGGGGATTTCTGGAGAGTGGGTAACTGCCACGTGACATTTCAAAAGCCTTTCATAAAAATGGAACAGAATAATGGCAGAATAATCCAATTTGCCTAAGAGGCTGGCAGCAAATAGTAATTTCTAATGGAATTATGTAGAAAACTTAGAATTCCTTTCTGCTAATACTGTTTCCATTATCTTTGACTTGCAGGTCTCTTTCCTGTCCCTTCTTCCTTGCCCTCTCTTTTTTGGGGGTGGAGAACCTTAGCTTGGTTTTTGTAAGATCTAATGCTGTTCAGTAGTTACTTTGACATAAACTGTCACTGAGAGGCTTCAAATTATTTGATATTCTAATCAAATTCATTTTTTCTGGTTTGGTTTTTTTTAAGTTGATGGTACAGGCTATAGACAGACTCCAAAACACTTATTTGGTTCATGTTTGGAAGACTTCTTTGCAGATGCCTTGGAAATAATCCTGTGCCAAGGCCCTGCTTTCTGAGAGGTGTGATGTTGTTTTGGGGACACAGAGAACAGGAAGGTCAAAATCAGTGTGTGGTGACAAAAAAGCTGTGATCTAACCAGGCTGGGTGGGGGATACACAACTCTGTTTACTCCCCATTTAGAACAGAATTTTTAAAAAATATCCAAACAAATAGAATTCTAAATGACAAACAGCATCATTGCAGTTAAATGATGGTTAATTCTTTAAAATAAAAAAAGTTTTAAATACCCATTTTCTTTGGAATGTGGGTGTTAAAATGTGAAGATGCCTTAAGACTGGCATCTTAGTATGTGTGTCTACATTCACATAATTGCTGAGAAGGATCTAGAAATTCTCCAATATCATCTATAAAATTCTCTTTGAATTTATGTGTGTTCAGAATGGGGCACATCCCATGGGGAAAGAATATAAAACAGGAAAGTTAAGCTACAGAAATAAACCTGATATATCTGTGACTGCTATACACAGTTGCATTATAAAATATATGGATATTTTATAGACTAATATAGAGACGGTGATTCAAACCAGCTTTTTTACACTGTAAGTTATGTTCAGAAAGTCATGAATGCAGAAATTAGTATGAGGAGGGGAAAAAAATCATATAATATGTGTACTTCTCAGACTTCTGACATACTTGATCAAATACCATTAATACATAATCTCATTATTCACTAGCCAGGATTTCTGTTCAGTGTCTTGTAAAGAACAACCCTTCAAAGAAATTGGCTAGAAGTACTAACAATCAGTATTTTAATTAAGAAGATTGTGGCTAAGGGCACTCAAAGCATTTCTTAAGCATGTGAAAGGTAATAATAGGGAACTACTTTTGTATCTGAGCTTTTCAAAGGTGTTACATGTGCCTGTCTTTGTTTTTCTGCAAATTTTTTAAATGGTTGGAAAAAGCTGTAGTAAGTAAAACCAACAAGTGTTAGTATATAGGTTTATGCTCAGACCTTCACTCATTATTTAAATTATATGAGTTTCTTAAAAATCTTTGCCTTCAGTCTTTCATTTTGGGTGGTTTATGGGCCTTCTTTTGCCACAACTCCTACACAATTCACACATTTCAATTCATTTATCCTTGAAGTGTCCCTACAAGACAGGCAGTTGATAATAAGGTCCATGCAAAGGAGAAGGAGTTGTTCAGAGAGGAATTCTCACCCTGGAGCTCTGAACAGAGAGGCAGATATGTGTCTGTGTGACTGTTGAAATTACTGAGCAAAAGCTGTTGTCAGCAAACAGGGAATGTAAACTGCAGAGATTTGCATGAATTAAGGTTTTCTGAGCTTGGTGGCTGGGGACAAGGGGGTTTTGTACCAGAGGAGAGGCTGATTCCCAACACTAAGAAGTGAAAACAACTGTGAAATAAAATCTGTGAGGTGGCTTTTTCTCTGGAATGTTATTTTAAATGTATTTTCTGCATCATGTGTCTCATTACAGATAATAGTGTGCCCATCTCTCAGCAGAAAGAAGGAAAAGCAATATACAACGTCAGTTGCTTCAATTTTAAAAGAAATTAAGAAAGGTCTGATTAGATGATGCTGTTCAGTTATTTTGGTTATGTAAATGTTCTGAGTTAGTTCATCCCTTGTGAATAGTTTATTTAAAGCATAATTGTTGTAGGGAAAAATTTATTTTCTCTTGAGGAAGCTTCATTGCATTAGGAAGCTAAAGCTAAGTGTGTGATGGTCCCATTTCTGCAGAGCTGGGGCTGAGAGGCTCTGTTGAGGGCAGGATCCATCACTGGTTAGATTACAAATTAGGGTCTCAGCTTTCCCCTCTGCTGCCATAGTCCAGAGTGCACTGGTTGAAAGAATGCTCTCTGCAGGAGATGCCAGTGACCTGTTTAATCATACAAACATTACAATGATTTTGTTTTTAAATATTGTGACTTCTGATCCCCATGAATAGCATTCATGTGCTGATAGCCAAAAGCCTTTTGATAAGTACCCAGTGGTTTATCTGCTCTGGTTACAAGTTCTGAGTGTCCTGGGGTCTTCTCCTGCCTCTCAGCTCTGTGCTCTGGGCCCATCCCAGAATCCTGTCAGCCTGTGCTGTCACTGCCTCTCCCTTCTGAAGACTTTGAAAGGGTGAGTGCTTCAAATGCTCTGTTTAAGATTGCCCATTCTAAGCCTTATCTTTCTCAGGGTACATATTTGTGCTTGGGCTGGCTTAACTCAAGAAGAGCCTAAAGCAGGGCCTTGCTCAGGATGAGCTGTCACCCAGAGATGGCCTTTCCAGCATCACTTGTTTTCTGGATGCAGTCTTTTCCATCAAGCATAGTTAGCCCTATGTTTTCCTGTGCTTTTCCATTGCTAGTTGTCTTTATTGCAGGAGCAGCAGTGCCAATGTCACTGCAGTCCATGTGGGTAGTGGATTTGTATGGTTTTGCTGGGCTTGGTTTATTTTATATCTATGATGGTACTCAAGCATTCTAGTCTGAACACATTTTCATACTGTTCAGCCAAGTATTAACTTTAATGGAGTGTTTTTCTATAAGGGCCTTGAATTAAAATATCCTTTTTTTCCCTGGGGACTGCATGATAGAACTACCTACACAACATCCTTAGCTGGAAATCTGCAAGCATGGATTCCCCTGTGCAGGAGGAGCACTTTCTCCCTTACTCCTGGCTGAATTGTTGCTTCCAAATAAACACTGGGAAGCAAGATTTGTTCAGCATTCAGCTTCATATTTTAGTTGAGAGATTTAGTCATAGCAAATGCAGACACTTCTTTCTGCATTAGAAAAGCCAGAGAGGAAGGAAACACAACATCTCAGGGTGCCTCTCTTGGTAGCCCAGACCACCAGAGCACATTGATGGTCTTGGCAACTTGAGGATCGTGTTCTTCCCTGAAACCCCACATATTCCAAAGAGAATTCTGCCTGCTGTGCCTGGAGAGGAGTTGGGTTCATTATCTATATTGTTAATCAGTTCTTATTGTTATTCCCATATGCTTGCCAAGGCTGGATTCATTTCTTCTTTGGTCAAGAACTTCTTCCCTGTCTGTCCTTTCCTCCAGAGAGGAGGAAAGTTTCACTCACTTGAGAGTGTGCTCTATGTGTTATGAATTTGCTTCTATTTTAAGATACAAGTATATTCCTTATTCTGATGTCAAAAGATTTTTGCTTTTTTATGTATTTTTCACATATTCCTAGCTCTGTAGACTCTTATTGTATAGTTACATGGTTTCTTAGTACTTTTCCAGTACTTGTTAGACAGGCACATTCCTGGAATCCCGTTCTAATCTCTCTTTTTCAGTGAACCAAGGCCATTCTTCTCCTTCCCCATGTATGTAGACATAAAGAATGTGGGGCTAGGAGAAAGGGGGGAGGCTTCAGTAGGAGGCTGAACCAAGGGGGGAATTACTTCATTAACTGTACTTTTAATTGGGGATTCTTGTCAATTGTGCTAATTTGCTAAACTTTTAAGAGTGTCATAGCCCTATATCACATGTGCATTTTGCCATAAGTGCACCTGAAGGATCCTTCAATAAACAGTAACCACCTTTATCCTTTTAATCTTTGGCTTGTAATTTCAGGGCTCAGAAGGGCATCAATTCTAATTTGATTTTTCTGTGGCCTCAGGAAAATTTCAACTGATGCTTATTTTTAATGTCTTGTCAAAGTGAGATCTGTGTTAAGACAGCTTGTGCTGCTTTAACTTATGTGTTCCACTGTGTAGCAGAGCAGTGTGTGTGGGAGCTGTCTGACTTGATGGCAATCCTTAGTTCTTCCTGGAGTGTGCTCCCATTCTTCCATGCCATTTATCACTTCGGTGCCTTCATGTTGCAGGCAGATCCTCCTTTCTCAAATTGCTTTTTTCTTCAGTTACTGCATGCTGCCTCATTTTCTGGGATGGACTATTACTGTTGGTCCTGCCTTGAAGTGGACTAGTGTGGAGAGAGATTGGAGAAAGAAATTATTGCTTGTTATTTCTTCTCTGAATTCCTGTAGTTAACCTCAGAAACCTAATTTTGTCATGCAGCAGAAACAGGCTTTTTTATTATTATTTTTATGGATTGCAGCTCATCTGAACAGCACTGATTCTCTCTCAAATTCAGTCAATTTAAAAGGAAATTGTATCACAAGGGTTTTTCTTTGTAACTCTTAAGCATTGGAAAAACCTGAATCCCTGTAAACTGGTAAGAGATCACATCTCATAAGGTTTCTTTTCATCATATACTAATTTAGTTTTCAGATCCATTATTTAATATCTTTGCTATTTTCTGACAGGACAGTAAAAGGATAGTACTGACAGGATAGGAACAAATAGGTATTTGCTTTATATTTCCTCCGTTTTTTCACTGAAAGAGAAGTGTCACAGAATCATTTTACCTCACCACCTCCATATAAATGCTTCATCAGTGCTACATTTAAAAAACTGTGAAGTTGTATAAGGCCAAAGCCTAAAGAAAAGTACCAATTTAAACAAAAACTTCTTAGATAATTTTTCCAGTGAGCTTGATTTGAGGGTGTAATCTGAGGAGAAAATGCTCCCATTAATTAGTGGGAAGAGCTAAATAACTTGGAAGAGATTTTATTTAGTTTGTGTTTTGTAACCTGTGCTCTGTGATGTTTTTCATTCAGTTTTAAATTAGTTATAAGGCATGCACCCTGTAATTTTTCAGTGTCTGTGAAATCTCAGAAGGGACAATTTTTATCTTGACAGGCCATGGAGCAGATGTGAAATGTGTTGACTGGCATCCAACCAAGGGGTTAGTTGTTTCAGGAAGTAAAGACAGCCAACAGCCCATCAAGTTCTGGGATCCAAAGACTGGCCAGAGCCTTGCCACACTGTAAGTTCTTACCCACAGACTTTTGATTTGCTCAAATATAAGCTAACTTTATAAAATAATATTTTCTTCATTCCCTTCGTAGCTCTTTTCCTCACAACTTTTCAGCCATACACAGCTGCTTCACACATGATTTAGCTGTGCCAGAAAATCCAGAGGTTAGATGAGGACAAGTCCCTACCTGGAAAATTGAGACTTTAACATTTGTTATTTAAATTTACTTTGTTCTTCTTCACAGACAATCTAGCCACACAGTTCTCATTCAGCCTGAGATGGGGAAAAACAAACGAGATGTTTCATCTGGCTGATGAAAACTTTCTTATGCTGCAGTAGAAACATGCACAGTAACTGGATACTGTCTCAGTGAGTGCTAGCAGTTGCTTTGCAGTACAAAAGACCAGGATCAAAGCACAGGCCCTTTGCACAGAAAGCCCCAGTGTTCTGCTTTAGTAGCCTCAGCTGCCTTGTTATTGACCTGAATATTTGTGACTGGCAAACCACACCTTTTTATCTGTGTCTGAGAAACCAGCTTCAGGACAAACAATCTGTTTGCTTCTCTCTGCTTGCAGACATGCTCACAAAAACACAGTGATGGAGGTGAAACTGAATCTCAATGGCAACTGGCTGCTGACAGCTTCTCGTGACCACCTCTGCAAGCTCTTCGACATCCGGAACCTGAAGGAGGAACTTCAGGTCTTCAGGGGGCATAAGAAAGAGGCCACAGGTCAGAATTCTTTTTATTATGTAGGTTGTTATTATTAAGCTTAGATTTAAAATGAAAATTACCTCCATTTGTTAGAAATCCCAGTATTATACCTTGTGATCGTGGCTTACTGTGTGTTTCAGCTGTGGCCTGGCATCCTGTTCATGAAGGGCTGTTTGCCAGTGGAGGGTCTGATGGGTCCTTGCTGTTCTGGCATGTTGGGTATGTGGCATTTTCATCAGCACGTTGGAAAGGTTTTGGTCAGCTGTGCAAGCTCTTAGACAAAACACAAAATACCTCTTTTACCCTTTGGGTCCACATTTAACCTGCATATTTATGATAATACTTCTTCTCTGTACCTGAGCAATTTGTTAATATGCCTCATTTATGAGGAAGTTTTCCTGTAGAAATGTGCTTTAAAGGATACAATTGCTTGCACAAAACCAGCCATATATTGAGTGATGAATGGTTGAAACTCCTCGTTTCTTAAAGCTTGTTCTGAGGTGCTGTAATTATTTTGGTTTTGAATGTACAATTAAAAATCCCTACATTACTGAACTGCCTGTTAAAACCACAGGGAACAGCCAGTTCACTCAGTAGAAAAATGACGTAAAAATGAGGCTTAAATTTGTCAAAATATGGAATAGAGGATGAACAACAGCTGAATAGCAGAAGTTTTCTACTGTAGCTGTAGGAGATATTCAGCTGTGCATGATTAATTTTTATTTTTTTAATGCATCAGAGTTGAGAAGGAGGTTGGTGGAATGGAAATGGCCCATGAAGGAATGATCTGGAGTCTGGCATGGCATCCTCTTGGACACATTCTGTGTTCAGGCTCAAATGACCACACCAGGTAAGTTCAAGTATTTAAAGAGTAGGTCTAAGGGAACATATTTACTTCTAGAAACTAGAACAGTGCTTGGCATCAGTGAATAAATAGATTGGGATGGTTCTGTTACACAACCAGTGGCCAAAGCAGAGACACAACTTATGTTAATAGGAAGCACTAGGTGACATTTTATATAACAAGATAGGGTCTGACCTCTTGTAACAAATGTTACAATTTTGGTTGGTGGGAGCTTTTAAATCCACTGAAGAAAAGTTTAAAAAAAGAATTCTTGTCATTTCTTGCTGAAGAAATACTCCTATCTCCACAGCAATTTTTCCTGCAGATCATCTGCTGGTCATGTCTTTTCACATTGCAGACACCTTTAGAGGCTGTAGTTTGTGTTTTTAGGTTGGACATGCTGTAAACACAGTGCATTTCATAAATGCAGTAAATTTTTATGGGGGCATGTGTATGTTTAGTGTATGTGAAGAATATACTTGAGTAAGAAGTTTTGGAATGGACTAGAAATATTTTTTTTCAGTATCTGATGTTGATGCCTTGTACTTACACCTATTACACTTTGAAGTATCTTCTAAGTTGTAATGTTGGGTTTTTTATTTTTGGCTTGAAGCTCATACCCTGTGTACAGATCTAGAGCTAAACTTGATTTAGTAAGAGTTAAATCCTTACATAATCAAGATACCACACTAAAAATCAAAGAACTAATTAGATTAAAAGTTGTTCATGCTCTTGACCCTTTAATGAGATCATGTAACTTCCTTTTGACAGCAAGTTTTGGACTAGGAATAGGCCTGGAGATAAAATGCGAGATCGTTACAACTTGAACCTGCTGCCTGGGATGTCAGAGGATGGTGTGGAATATGGTGAGGCATTTTTCCTCAATGGGGAAGGAAGAGCACTGGGGTCAGGAACAGGCCTAGGTCATTAGGTGACTTCTGGGTAAGGTGAGGAAGCAGAATTCTAGCATTGGGGACCACTTGGGCAAAAATACCTTTTTCTAAGGATGATTTTACTGCCTGTGTTATCAGTGATCATCATTCCAACAATGGGTTTTCTTCTGTTTCCACAGCTCCAGGAGGTAAGACCTGCTCTGTCAATCACAGGAAGGAGGTTTGGCTCTCCCTCTGGCAATATCTCCAGTTTACTTTTCTTCCTGAAAACTTCATCTGTCTTCAAGGCTTGCCATAGTCCTGAACTGCAACAGGAAAAGCAATAACAATTCTACTAAAACCTTTAAACTTTTAAGGCTTTATCCCAATAATTTTAGGCTGCTCAGGATTGACCAGTTCAATGGTGTGCCTCAGCCACCTGTAGTTGCATGTCTTCCTTTTTTTTCTTTTTTTTTCTTTTTTTTTCTTTTTTTTTTTTTTTGGAGGAGGTATTAAAATGCAGCACTTTACTACAAGTTAAATTTTAAAATATATAGATTTGTTATAACAAAAATGGTTATGGTTTATTATTTCTTTTTCTGAGCTTCTACCCTAAATGTAACCTTCCTGAAAGGACATAGTTTTTGATCTTTTGGGATGTATTTATAAATCTGATCTTGCAGCTCTTTGAATATCCTGTAATTCATGTATGAAACTAAATTGTGACCTACCAGTTGTAAAATAACTATTTACTATTGGAATATGATACTAATGGTAAAAGCATGTGAGAATCCAAAGGGATGAAGTAGTAATATAATAAATATTTTCCAAGTATCAATATTTATTGTTTTTTTCTCTAGATGATCTGGAGCCCAACAGCCTGGCAGTTATTCCTGGGATGGGAATTCCTGAACAGTTGAAAATAGCTATGGAGCAGGAGCAGATGGGTAAGCAATAGCTATGGAGAAGTATTCTCCTGAGCAATCCAGATACTGTGGGACTTCCTTTTCATTCTTTTCATATTCTTGGGGAGCACAGATGCTCTTTTCTAAAGTTCTGTGTTGTGCATATTTGCCATGTAAAGAAGGTTCAGCTGAAAACCTCTTTGAAAAAAAGAAAGGATCTTTATGTAAGCCTGCATATTTAAGCCTGCTCTGACTGTTTTGTTTCCCTGGTGCCAAAGGAAAAGACGAGTCCAATGACATTGAGATGACAATCCCAGGACTGGATTGGGGAATGGAGGAAGTAATGCAAAAGGACCAAAAGAAAGTGCCACAGAAAAAAGTTCCCTATGCAAAACCAATACCAGCACAGTTTCAGCAGGTAAGTACCTGATACATAGTGAAAAGAACAACCTGTTCTTTTTCCAGCTTCAAAAAGTGTGTGTTTTTTGAAATGTTTCGGATTTTACAGCTCTCCTGTATCAACACCTCATGCAATTTACTACAGTAGCTACTTTAATTGCTACTTAAACATAAACTATTTTATTAAATACTTTCTATCTTGTATCTGTACCTGGGAAGAACTTATAAGATATGGAATTTTTATTCAGCATTGGTTTTACTTTCAAGTATCCATACTACAAAATGTTTTAGCATATCCTTTTATCCTTTCTCATTGCAGCAATGTGTTGCACACAGAATTAATCTTGTGTTTCCTGATCTTTGTAGGCATGGATGCAAAATAAAGTTCCTTTGCCTCCCCCACCTGAGCCATTGAATGATAGAAAGGAGGATATTAAGCTGGAGGAGAAAAAGAAATCACAGGCAGAGATTGAGCAGGAAATGGCAGCACTTCAGTACACAAACCCACAACTCCTGGAGGTTTGTATGTGTGGAAACACAGGGTTTAATAAGTTTGCTTTAGTCCTTTATGTGACAGATTTGGACTTCAGCACTAAAGTGAGCAGCTTCTTGCAGCAGTTTCAATTGTTTGGCTGTTTTCACTCTTTACAAAAAGACATCTAATTGAACAGGATATTGCAGTTAATGTGTGATGATGTGAAACCCTCAGTGAGGCCCCCACATCTCACTTTATCAGTGGGTCTCTTCAGTTGGTGATTTCTGTTAGTTACAAGGAAAGCATTCTTAAATTCCTGTGAAATGGAATGACTGCTTCTGATTTTTAGTTGTAGCATACCTCTGTGCTTAGTTGATTTTCTGTCTCTCTTTTTTGGACAGCAACTGAAGATTGAGAGACTTGCACAAAAGCAAGCTGAGCAAGTGCAGCCACCACCCCCAGGAGGATCTCTCCACGGACCTCAGCCTTTCCCAGGGCAAGGCCCAATGTCACAGATGCCTCAAGGGTTTCAGCAGCCCCTTCCACCTCAGCAGATGCCAATGAATATGCCTCAGATGGGACCTCCTGGTCCACAAGGACAGTTCAGACCTCCGGGACCCCAAGGACAAATAGGACCTCAAGGTCCATTACACCAAGGAGCTGGAGGTCCACAAGGGTTCATGGGACCACAAGGACCTCCAGGCCCCCAAGGGCCTCCACAAGGAATGCCACGGCCTCAGGATTTGCACGGACATCAAGGAATGCAGAGACATCCGGGCCCTCATGGGCCAATGGGGCCCCCAGGCCCACAGGGCAGCGCTGGCCCACAGGGACACTTGGGACCCCAGGGCCTGCCCGGCTCTCAGGCTCATTTAGGACCACAGGGCCCACCTGGCCCACAAGGTCACCTGGGTCCTCAGGGTCCCCCTGGAGGTCAAGGAATGCAGGGGCCACCTGGTCCACGAGGAATGCAAGGACCTCTTCCTCACGGCATGCAAGGAGCTCCGGGATCTCAAGGCATGCAGGGCCCCATATCTCAAGGGCCTTTGATGGGACTTAATCCAAGAGGGATGCAGGGTCCACCAGGACCCAGAGATAACCAGGGACCTAATCCACAAGGGATGATGATGGGTCATCCACAAGAAATGAGAGGTCCTCATATGCAAAGTGGTTTGCTAGGACACGGTCCCCAGGAGATGCGGGGCCTTCAGGGACCCCCGCCTCAAGGTTCAATGCTGGGACCGCCGCAAGAAATGCGTGGGCCACCTGGTCCCCAGGGCCAGCAGGGACCTCCACAAGGCTCTTTGGTGGGGCCTCAAGGAAACATGCAAGGACCTCAGGGACAGCCAAACCCTTCGAGGGGGCCACACCCTTCCCAGGGCCCTCTGCCCTTCCAGCAGCAGAAAACGCCTCTGTTGGGCGATGGGCCTCGCCCCCCCTTCAATCAGGTACGTGGGGGTCTTTGGAACAAGGGGAGTTCTCAGAAGGTGGGAGTGATGACTGGCTGTGCAAGAGAAATGCACAGCAGGAGCTGAGAGAATGGAGGTTGGGTATTCCTGGCAGGACTGAGGCCTCAGGAAAATTGAAGTGATGATAAAAAGGGTTCTGTAGCTTGGAAACAGCAGAAGGTGTCCCTGCCCGTGGCAGGGGGATTGGAAATAGGTGATCTTTAAGGTCACTTCCAACCCAAAGTATTCATGATTCTATGAGAGGTAACTGTGGAAAGGGATTATTGGGAATAGTAGTACAGAAACCAGTCTGCTATGAAAATATGTAACCTTAAGAGAAACTCCTTTTTTTCCTGTTTTTTTTTTCTTTTTTAATTTAAAGACACTGAATGTCCTAAGCAGGGTATTTCATTGGGAGCAGACAAGCACTAATAAAAGTCAAATTTCAAGAAACTGAACATAAGAAAAGTCATATGTATTAATTAAAGCAAGGTATTGCCAACTCTCAGTTGTCCAGAGTAGTTAATCCAAACTATGGGATGGATTTACCATAGATGCTGACACACCTGGAACCAGCTTAGATCTGGGTGAACTTTACAGTTGACTCTAAGTGCAGAGGGATACAGAGGGACACAGCACTTTCCATTTTCTGCTCTACTGCACACCACACAGAGCTCTCTGTTGTTATTGCCTCCCATAAGTTCCTAGCTGGATAGCACCGGTTCTTACTTTGTCTCAATTGCCTTCAGTTCTAGGTGAATTTTGAAAGGGAAGTTCGGGAAAAAAAATCTACTTAATTGAAAAAAGAAAATCTGTGATGTTTTTTAACCAGAATTGTCTCTTTTAGACCTGCACTCAATAGTTTCAGTCAAGGCTTTAGACATGCAGAGTACTTAGTGTGTAGTCCAGTACCAATCACAATGAAGAACTGAATATTCAAATGAGCTTTAGATCAGGGATTCCTTTTGAGATTGAAGCAGAGTAGCTCACAAGTGGTGGGTTTATTTGAATATTTTTTCCTTACAAATGAGTAATTCCCTCCAGAAGGTTGTTAATGTGCCACTGCTGCTGAGATTTCAAAAGTACCCAAGTTACACAAAGGAGTGTTGGTTCCCCAACTCTGTAACTTAAACCAGCAGAGTTGTTTCTCATTGCTGTCCCAGGGAGACTCATTTTTCTTTGAGAATAATTGCCCTGCCCTTGCCACTGACACTTTGGAATTCAGTAGGGTGCTTTTGATGGGTGGCTCGTTATTTTCTTTGAATACTGCTATCTTAAAGGCTTTTACAGATACTAAAAAAGTGACACAGTGAGGTATTTTAACCCATTCTTTCTTCCTTGTGCACCTTTAGTATGGTAATGGCTTTTAAAAATTAACATATTTTAAAATTCACAATGTCAGGTTTTGCTCCATTTTGCTTCTTTGTAATATGAATACAGCATAATTCCTGTTTAAAAAGTCCCCATATGTGATTTAAAAAAAAAAACAACAATAGACTTGAGTTTGTTTTGTGTTCAGGATTTAGCTTTTTTCTTCTTTAAACCTGTACAAATCACTTGTCTTCCTTTCAGTAGCAGAAGTGTGTGAATATCTGCTTTCTCAAGGGCTTGTGACATTAACACAGAACAGATAATTGAAGGGTTAATCTCCATATACAATATCACTGTTACCTGCCCTGGCTATACACTGGATTTGCTGGGATGCACAAGGCCATTTTCAGCTTTTAGTAAAGTACCTCTTTGTAAACTCTGCATATTTCCCAGCTCAAGCCCAGTTTGAGGCCTGGAATGAATTTTGAAACAGAAATCCCATGAAAAGGCAGAGTTAGGGCTCTGTGTTCCCAGCTTGGCAAAGCATGGTTTGTTTGTAATCAAGGTTTCTGCTAAGGAGAGTTATTTACTGAGTGTTAAAAACTGCTGCTTTGGTTAAACACTTCCATAAATGGAAGAAGTTCCATAAAATTTATTTTAAGTAAGCATCTGCTAAATATATGGGAATGCTGGAACTCCAGCAAGGTTTTGCTCAGGAACAGCAGAATCACTGTGATGCTGGCTCTTACCTAGTCAGAGGATGGATTTGTTCTGGACTCCAGTCAACATTCCATCACTAGGAAAGTATTTTTGGGGATTTTGGTTTGTTTTTTTTTTAATGGGCATTAAGCCAGATCTTTTATTTTGCTTATTTTTCTAACATTCTTACAAAATTAATCAATGCAAATATGAAGTTTGTAGTACATATTTGTGTGCTTTCTTGTGTTTATCACCTCCATTGCAGTTGAATATAAATTTTTAATTTAAAATTATATTCCAAGATATGATGGGGCAAATGCACAAATAAACTTTCTGCTTCTGTGCAACCAGAAACAAAAAGGTAGTGTTTCTCAAAAATAAATTTAGTGCATTGAAATTATTTAACTTTGATTAATGGAGAAGTTAAGCAGTATAATTATGACCCAGTGGTGTACTGGAGTACAGTCTTTAAGTATTTCCAGGCTGCAGTCTGGAAAAGTTTTAACAAGTCAGTGTGAAGGCCAAGCCTAAATCTTGCATACTGGACATGTCTAGGAAAAAATTACATTTTTAGGGGTTTCTAGTAAGGGTTTGGGGGGAGATTGGCTGTTTGGTCATGTCAGCATAGGAAAGTTTTGTATTGCAGTCCTGCAGGTGTCAGCTCTGTCTGGTTCATATTTTTATTGTTGGATTTTATATCTGCAGTGTAAATTCTGTACATGTCCCTTTTCAGTTCCAGTCAAGCACAAACCCCAAATGAGGACATTTTGTCAGCCCTGTGCTGTTGAAAGGCAGAATCAGAACATTATCCAAACAGTTTTCCAACCAGTGTCACCAGAGCAGATCCTGTCAAAATCTTTCATGAGTCTGTGACAGTAGCTGAATTTAAAGAGTATCATTTTATCCTTTAAAATTCACCAAAAAAAAGAGACTATACCAAAAGACACTTATGTACTTTATTTTTTTCTTTGGGATCACATAAAGCACACAAAACTCTGCCCACTCTACTGCCTCTGCTTCTTTTAATCCTAAAATGAAGAAAAATGAACTTTGCCATCATGTTAAAAATGAAACTCATGTATTTCCATGTTAACAACTTACAGAGGTTTAGAGAAGAGGTTCCCTTATGGCCCTGTTGTTCTCCCCTCATCCCAACATTCTTGATACTTATTTTTGTATATATAGTTTCTCCTTTTTGTTCATTTCCAAATGAAGTCTTTGGTCTTTGAAGCTCTTTAACTGCCTGTAAATCAGTACCTGTTATTTTTCAAACAAATTTACATATTTTCCTCAGGAAAATTCCTCTATTCCTCCAGAGGAACAGAATATTTGTATCAAATACTCAATAAATTCATTACATTCTTATAGGATATTAATACTCAGGAAGAATATGAGCTTTATCATCTTTGGCTGTGACAGATAAAATGTGAACAGCTGCAAAGCTGTTTGCTATGAAATGCTGTGTTTCTCAGTGACTGAAGCATTACTGATGTGAATGTCTGAAAACTGAGGCTGAAACTATTGGAACATGAGCTGTTTCTGTTGTACAACCTGTGCAGCTGCAGACCTTAGGGAAAGAAAATTGTTTTGCACTCCTACAAACATTTTTAATTACTCACACATGGCAATTCTCGTGGCTTTTGTTCTTCCATGCTCACAGGATGGACAGAACCCGGGTCCTCCTCCTCTGATACCAGGCCTGGGGCAGCAAGGAGGACAAGGTCGTCTGGGCCCTCACAACCAAGGACCTGGTCTTAATAAAGGTAATTCAGCTTATTGCCTGCTCTCCTGGGAGTCAGTCTCCTCAAAGAGGGGCTGTCCCAGCGCAGTGCACTCAGGGAGAAATGGCTGCAGCACAATGCAGGGCCTTGGCTGAGAGAAAAGCTTCCGTGGATGTGGGCTGGGATATACAGGAAAAGTTTTTCCAGAAATACTGTTTCATGTGATATGCTTTCTAGAACTGTATGAACTAGAGCATCCTGAAGTGATTTAGAAATGGTTACAGAAACCTGCTGTGATTTTTCTTGCCCCTCAAGGTGATGCCCGTGGGCCACCCAACCATCACCTGGGCCCGCTGTCGGACAGGCGGCACGAGCAGAACAGCGGCGGCCCCGAGCACGGGCCGGAGCGGGGCCTGTTCCGAGGGGGCCAGGACTGGAGCGATGGCAGGGACAGCAGGGGCATGCCCGACAGACGGGGACCTCACCCCGACTTCCACGATGACTTCGATCGGCCCGACGACTTCCGGGATGATTTCCACCCCGACAAGAGATTTGGCCATCGGCTACGAGAGTTCGAGGGGAGAGGAGGCCCACCATTGCAAGATGAGAAATGGAGACGAGGTGGACCTGGGCCTCCCTTTCCTCCTGATCACAGGGAATTTGAAGGAGGTGGTTCCAACCGGGGGCCTCCTGGTGCTTGGGAAGGACGGAGACCTTCAGATGACAGATATCCACGGGATCCCGAGGACGCGCGCTTCCGAGGAAGGCGAGACGAGAGGTAAGAATAAATCCATTTCTCTTTCTTGGGTTAAAGGGTAAATGGAGGGAACTCTTTTATTCCTGGTTTCCTTTTCATTAAGGAGTCTATCTGTTTCAGATTTATAAACTGGAAACCAATAAGGAAATGAAAACTCTAATATACCTGAGTGTAGAGTCCATAAAAATCATTCAGTAATAGAAGAAAACTTGAAAAATGGTCATTGTACACAGCAGCTTCCGTGTCTTTAAACAGTAAGTAAAGAGAAGGGGGAAAGTTTGTAGAGAAGATCCAGTGACACAGGATGAAGATCTGAGACCGTTTTGATGAAAATTGAGAGGAGACTTAAAGGTTAAAGTGACAAACTTTTGAACACTAGAAGTGGATTTTGAGATTCTGTCTCCAGTCACAAACTACAGCATGACTGTAGAGACTGTAGGATGAGATGCAATGCCCTTGTAAGGAGCAGGAACAGTGATGTGACTGCCAGATAGAAGGGACAGACTTACAGCATCTGTTGGACTGTCGAGACTATTTTTTCATGCGTTTGCTTGTAGAAATTTTATTTCTCTTTCTGACTTATTTCTTAATGCCAAGCGAAGAACTCAAAAATAATCTCATTTACTGCAATGTCCTTGTCATTGCTCACAATCTCCGAATAAATCACAAAGGGATAAATTTGCTTTTAGTTACCAATGTAAATATGGAGGAATTAATGCTGTCTCTGAAATTAATTATCAGCAAAATTGCTCCAGATTTATGTTAGTTTAATGAAATGAAATTTGGCCTCCAAGGTCTAAGCCTCTCACTGACCACCAACTCTCTATGTATAAGAACATGTGCTTGTTACAAATATGCTGTGGTCTCCACATAATGTGAATTTTGTGTGTTTTAGTTGCCTTTTTAATCATTTTCTTACATTCCTTTTACTTTGCATCTATACAGCTCTTCTTTTAGCTATTTTCTACCTAGCTCTGTAAGATGTAACTTCCTTTTGTGTGAAGAGTATGAAAAGAAATGAACAGTAACTTAAAGAAGGTAACAATTAAAGCCATTTTTAAAAAGTAAAGCCAGAGAAAATCCAGTTGGATGGTCCAATGGTCCAATGGTCTGCATCACAGAACTCTAGCAGCAGACAAGACTTTTAGAAGCTCAGTAGAGATTTTTCAGATCTTATATTGAAAATGCTTAGGGACTGGCAAATATTTTATTATGTCCTGATTTTTAAAAAGTTTCAGGAAGGGAAACAAGAACCTTGTGACCTGCAAATCTGACTTTTGAACTAAGAGTATTCTATTTATCACAGTACAAGTGCTCGCCCAGAAAGTTTGAAGTGAAATGGCACAGGGCTCTAAAAGGCTCACTTGTGCTTGTAAATTTGATTATTTTCTTGGAATGAAGGTGAACTAGGTGCCATTTACTGCAGATGCTGTGGTGGACTTAATCCCAACCACTCGTTTAGCTGACTTGGTTTGAAATTGAGATTGTAACTGGTTTGATCAAGCATGAGAGGCAAATGTGTGTATGTGTGTTTCTCTCTAATTTCCCATCCTTTTCATCCCTGTCCTGTTCTTACTCTATATCAACATGATGCTTCTACTGCAGAGACCTGCCTCTTCCTGCCTGCTAATCTGCACAGTGTGTAGTTGTGTACAGTAAGGTCCTAGGCCTCGGGGAAGAAGATGTGAGAGCAGTCTAACAGGAACTGAACCCGATGCAAGGCAGGGTTTTATGTGTGACTGATCTGAAAAGGCAAATAAGGATATCCATAACACAATATTAGGAGCTGTGGCTGTGTCAGGCATAGGTACCGTAGATTTCAAAACTCAACTGTGTCCATAAGTTGCCTGAAATAGGAAAGGCCCTGTTCCTGCAGCCCTGGGGCCTCGTGTTGAAAATTTTGGTAATTTCCAAGCTAAGTTGAATCACACCATATCAGTATTAAAGCAGGAGGCCCTCTAAGAAACCTCTAGAGGACTGTGCTCTTTCAAGGCTAAACAATATTGCTCTGTGATTATTTGAACCATTTGTACCTGAAACTGTTGAGGTTGTTTTCCCAAACCATCCAGGTTAATGTAAATGGTTCATGGTCCATACAAAGCACTCCTCCATCCACTGTTGTACCTGTACAGGCACAGCAGCCTCCTCTCTGTATTGTGTTTGTTTTCTGGGAGGTGGAGACAGACCTATTGTTTTTTATTAAAAACAATGTAAAAGTTTAAAAATATTGTATTGTGTTATGACTACTGTTAAAATATTTAAATTTGTAATTAAAAGGTTAATGTTGTTAAAATTCTAAATAAAAGTATCTAAAGTTTTGCTTGTAATAGGATGCACTGTGTCGTTAATGAGCTGGGGAAGGGGATGCTGCACACAGCCAACACCACGGGAATACTGCGGTGCTTCCAGTTCAGCCAGTGTGGAACTGGGAACACTGGGGAGGTGGGAGGCACCTGTGACTGGGCAAGGAGAGCTCCACACCGTGTGCTGTCACTGAGGGTGGGCAGAGTAGTGTGGGGTGACACGGTGGGGACACCAGTGTGCCTGCACCACCTGAACACCTCAGCCGGGCTGTGACAGACAGGCGTCCTCACAGGGCAGGGCTGAGCTTTGCAAACCCTCCAGCTGTTTGAACTGCTTGTGTCAGGAACAGAACTGCTAATTATTCACACAGCCAGCTGCAGGCTTACCTGGCATGGCACTGACAGCTCAGGAAGAGCCATTCTCCTCTCTGAAGAGCTGTCCAAGGCCCCCAGCGTGGTGCTGGAGGAGCTGTACTCAGCTAAGATGCAGTGCAGAACCCAATTGTAGCAAATTCCTGAAGATGCCCTTGGTACTTACTAGACAGCAGTTATCAACTTCAGGCTCATAATTACATTTTGCAACACAAAATTCATTACTGCAGTTGGATAAACTGCTCTTCAGGTTGCAGAATGCCACTGTGCACTGTTCAGCCATCACTGTGCCTACAGATCCAAGGGCAGTGTAGATGCATTTGCTAAAACTGTAAACTTTGAAGAATGGAATGAAAAGGAGAATTGTCTGGCAAAAGAATCATAGAGCTAATAGGAATGAGGTTCTGTAATGTTTTGTTACAGCCACGACTCTCATTGCTTCTGTTTTCAGTTTGTTTTATGATGGAAATGGAAAGGAAAAAAGGGAAGGGGAATGTAAGAGCATCAGAGTTAAGGGGAACTCACACTTTGCCTTGCCTTACCTCACCTTGTATCTATCATCACTCATCGATTGTTTTTCCCACCTTTTCATTAAATGAATGCAATGTGTTTAATAATATTTTTCTTGTATGAAAAGCCAACATAATCAGTGGAAGAAAATATGAGAGAAAGATTACAAAGCTTACTATCAAAGTGCTCAAAGGCAGAAATGGGCACTTCCCACCTACAAATCCTGTTCTAGTAACTGTATGTGCTGTAGCATTAAGTGAAACAGTTTAGAAATGAGCTGATAATGAAACTGAAGCTGCCTCAATGATGCCTAAAAACCACGTTTGTATCATGTTCTTTGTTGTAGCTTCCGAAGAGGAGGACCCTCGAGACACGAGGGCCGGGGGCCCAGGGGCAGAGATGGCTTTCCTGGCCCTGAAGATTTTGGGCCAGATGATGCTTTTGACTCTCCAGATGAAAACTCCAGAGGAAGGGACCATGGTGCTCGGGGGCGAGGTCGAGGTGCTCTGAGAGGTAAGGGGAATGTTCTTCCACACAGAAATGCAAGGATGAGGAAGGAAAGGCTCTTCTTGGGCAGGTGACATTATTTTCATGAATACAATGTCTCTTCTCACTGCTGTCCCCTGCTTGTCTTACTGCTCAGGAGCTCGCAAGGGTTTGCTTCCTACTCCAGATGAATTCCCACGCTTTGAAGGAGGGAGGAAACCAGAATCCTGGGATGGAAACAGAGAACCAGGTAAAAAATTGGGTGAGGTTTGTAGACTTCTACAATAACTTTTAAAAAATATTTTAAAAATCCTGTACCTCACATGTTTGTTACCAGTACTTTACCGTGAGAAAAGCCAAATGCAGTTCTTTGGTCTTTTAAATTTAGGAAAAAAGAACTATACAGAATTTAACTGTCTCTAAATACAGCTGTCTTACTGAATAGAAGTGATTGTGGCCTCAAAGCCTTGATTTTCAGTTGTGTTCTTGTACAGTCCAGAACTGCCCAGGCAGTTGTCACCTCTGATGACTGAATCACATGTCATGGGGTTTTTTTAAAATATCTTTATTAATGCCAACAGTAATCTTTCTCTGTGTTGGTGTCTTTTGAGCTGCAATGTCTGACAGCTTATATTTGCAGTTGTCTTACTAAAGGCAACCCCATATGGGGCAAGACAGAGCTGTAGAATGTCATGGAAAACAAAGCACAAATGGCACATGAATAAATGAAGGTGTGATTGTCTCTAAAATACATGGAAGCATTTTATACTGAAAAGAACACTTAACATCTGCCACACTTTTCTTTCCCATCATCTTTAGAATCTGTTTTACCTTTAGCTATTTTACTAAAAAATGGGACAGAGGAGAAGCTTTGCATAATTTTAACTTCAAACTGTGCCAAACAGTGTGGGCAGTTTGTAAATTTACGTGTCTGCCTTCAAAAATGAGGAATAACGATCCAGTGAACATTACTTATCCTGTGTTTTCGTGCACAGGTCCTCGTCCAGATCACCCTCCTCATGACGGGCACTCTCCAGCCAACAGAGAACGTTCCTCTTCACTCCAGGGCATGGACATGGCCTCACTGCCACCACGGAAACGTCCCTGGCACGATGGACCGGGAACCTCTGACCACAGGGACATGGATGCTCCAGGTGGACCTCCAGACGAGAGGGGCAAAGGTAAAAAGTCCCTTTGATTGGAGCCGTTAAGTAACACTGGCATGTATTTTCAGTATTAAGTGTATCCAGAACTTCTCTGTTCAGAGGGGATAAAGCTCAGCTGGTAAATATCTGATTTTACCAGCTGGGAAGTTACAGACCAGTCTTACAGGAACGTAAGAACAGAGGGATTTTCAAACATCAAATCCAAATCTTGTCTCCAGCATCACATAATCCCCTTCTTTATTGCCCTGTTCAAAAGTAATTGGTTTTTGGTTCCCTGTTCCTCAGCTGGGAAACTCATTAAGAGCATTTTTCTCTCATTTTCAGAATAGTTGTTTATTAGTATTAATGCTTGTGATGTTATTCTTTAACTCAAATATAAGAACATTAAGCCTGGAGTGATATGTCCCTGAAGTGCTCTCTAAACCTCTGAGGATCTGACTTACTAAAACATTATTTTAAATTTAATGGCTTTCTAGTTACCTTTTGTGTACTTCTCTAATTGCTTTAAGAATCATATAAACTTTTGATATACACAACATCCATGGACAGACCTCTAAAACTTAATTGAAGTAGACTATGCTTTAAAAAAAAAAAAAGAGGGAAAATATTTTTCCATTGATCTACGCTTATCATTCACTAATTTAATTTGATGTCTTGTGTTGTAATTAAGTTGAATGTTCCTGTTATTACTGAATGCCACCTCTGATTGCACTGAACTCCATCACTTCCAGCCTGAACCAGCTTTTCTCCAAGTCAGAGCTCTGATTTCTTTATTCTTTCTAGAAATTGTTCTGTCTCTTTCACTATCCTTGTTATTCTGTATGTGCTATTTTGAGTTTTAAATTATCCTTTTCTAAATTAAATGAGGTAACTAGGAATTGCACACACTATTTAAGATGTGGTGTAAGCATGGATTTCTAGAGTTCTCTTGTATTTGTTCCACTTTCTCCATTCTTTCCTAACAGTTCCTGGTGTTGCAGTTCCCTCTGAGTGGTCCCATGCTCCTGTAACCCACAGAACACATTCTTCTGGAGTCAGTGCTATTAGCATCACACCAGTTCTTGATCCTATTTCTTACAGATCTCAGGACTTCTGTTCTCTGTGTAAATACTGTCTTCCTTTAATGTCCTCACATTGACTACCCACTGTGGGGTAGTGGTCAGTGACAAACATCCTTCTCATTTGCTTCCAGATGCTGAGCTGGCAGCCTGCAGCTGAATTTGCTGCTGTTAGACTGCACACCTTTGTCTGTGAAGCCACTGAACACTGAACCCCAGCCCACTTCTCTCACCACTGTCCCCAAGCTCATTCAGTTTTCTCTGCTTGTCACTCCTTCTCTGCATGGACTCTGTTCCTGGGTTTTATCATTCCTTCACAGATGTTTTGAATTAAATTCTGCTGATAAACTTCTCCAGTATTTTTCCTTCCATATCTACATGCTGTAGTTCTCAATTTAGCCAGCATCTATCAAATCTCTAAGGATTCCTTTTCCAGCTTCAGTAATGATTGTGATAACTCTATCAGATTCTTTGTTAAACTCAAAACAATTGTTGTCCAGGCACAAGTGTGGTAATTAACTCATAATATAGTGGTAATTAACTCAGAATTTAGAATGATGCCAGAAAGTCTGATAAACAAACCATGAACAATGCTTCTTCATATGTGGCTATGTCACCTTCAGTTGTATTGGTAAAGTTCTTTGAAGATTAAAACTTAATGAATGTTTCTGTGAAACAATTTGGTGACTGTTTTACATGGAATCAACCACAGTCAACAAAACTCACTCTTGCTGAAGTGCAGCAAAAATACCTGAATTTAGCTGCAGTATGTGTCCTTAAAACAAGGCTACCACTGATTTTGTTTTCTCAAAATACTACTACTTATTATAATTGGGTTGGGGTTTTTTGTTGTTCATAGCAAACATATCAAAACCAAAAAGGTATCTGAGAATTAGGAAATTCTATTCTGTGAGAATTAGAAATTTCTGTTCCTGGCAGGAAGAGCTTGAGTAGTTTTTGTTCCAGGTTAGTAGTAAAATAAAGCATTTTTCCATTATTTTTAGCAAAAAAATGGAACAGTAATGTTAGTCATGATCTTCACCATCAGCCTCAACTGTCTCAATTTGTCAACACTCCTATGTCTCTGTTTAGGATTTATAAAAAGTATTTTGCAATAAAAACAGAACCCCAGTGTTGAAGCACAAGAACTGGCAGTTTGGAGGAAAAGCTATCACTATTGTGACTTCATTTCAGTGCCTGCTGACAGTATAAAATATAAGCTCCTTTAATTCCTAAGGAATTGCTTGATTGTTGTCTGTTTTCTGAACTGTTATGGAGACATTAAATCTGTGTAAGAAAATTGTACTGAGGGAGGAAGCATAAAACTGCAGGTCTCAGCTACAGCTGGTTTCTGAATGATGACACCACAGTAGAAGCAGCTCAATAATCTGGCATGTCTGAGAAGAGACTCAGCTCAAACTTACACCAGTAACTGGTTGTGCTTCCTTTGCAGGACGAGGAAATTCAGGACCTTCACAGAGAGCGCCAAAATCTGGGAGGTCCAGTTCTCTAGATGGAGACCACCACGATGGATTCCACAGGGAGGAAGCCTTTGGTGGAGGCCCTGGGGCAGGCAGTAACCCTTCTCGAGGAGGAAGGAGCAGCAGCAATTGGGGAAGAGGAAATAACATGAACTCTGGCCAGTCCCGGAGAGGAGGATCTCGGGGTGGACGAGGCCGATAGAAGAGGCTTTGACTGGGTCATGCCCAGTCCTTGTGGGACAATATTTAAATAGACTGCTACTCTGGACTCACCTGCAATGCCACGAACCTGGATTCTTAACTGGGATAACTGAATGTGCATTAGTTCCTAACAAGGGTCTTTCTTTTCCTGAATCAGTCATTTGCCTCTAGCTGCAATATCGTAGCTACCTTTGTTTTGTTCTTTCCACTCCCATTCCCCTCACTTTCTTGTTTTGTCAAGAGCTGGAATTTCTTTTAAGTGTTGTGGAACATGGGGTATCTCCACAGATTTCAGTTCACCTCCAGACAGAAACTTGTTTCTATATGTACAGTTTGTCAAAGAGTTACGTTGGTTTTGTATGAATACAGAATGTAATTTGCGCAAAAATTAACAAAAAAAAAATCAACAGCGTGTGATTCTTTACTCACCTATTACTACAGAAGGTTGTATTTAGGCAAACTTGTGTTTCAGATGGAGCAACAGTACTACCTCCTGAAATCTCAGCCATTTAAAATACTGAGAGCCAATTCCTAGGTTTTTGGTTTATCATGTACAGAGAAGTTTCATTTTCACCTTTAGCCACAGCTGTCTACAGACTACAATGGTGCTGAGGTCAAAATTCCAAAATGCAGGCAATCACCACTGCTTGCTAGTCTGCCATCCTGAAACAGAAAAGAGTGGAACAGTGTTTAGAACGAGTTGTCAGAGACACAGTGTGAGTTACACAACCTGGATCCTAGCACAGACATCACAGCAAAGACTGGCATTCTACACTTCACCTAGGCAAGCCACAGATTTTTGTTCAGAACAGC
This sequence comes from Hypocryptadius cinnamomeus, assembly GCA_013400635.1. Taxonomy (NCBI): domain Eukaryota; kingdom Metazoa; phylum Chordata; class Aves; order Passeriformes; family Zosteropidae; genus Hypocryptadius; species Hypocryptadius cinnamomeus. The sequence goes on along the minus strand of VYZP01072666.1, from coordinate 13,107 downwards.
ATCTGTTTATAGAAACTGAGACAGAACGTTTAGCAGCTTGATTGGTATGTTTTACATCAGCTGTGTGACACATTGTTCAAAGCCATGGGTGTTCAGCAGAGTCTGGTGCATTAATTGCTGAAGTGCAATTCATCACTTCCAGAATAAGTATTTTTTAAGTGTCTTTTTCTTTAGGATATTGTTACCTGGTTTTACTAAAGGAGGGAAATGAGGAGGAGGGGTTACTCCCATTTCCCACATTTCATAATAAAGCTGCTTACCAACCATGAGTTTGTTTTCCCCATAAATCTTTCCTGTTAATCACCTCCAGCCACCATGCTATCAGAAGGCTCCTTTAACACCTAAAGCCTCAGTGAAAATGTTATCACGTAAGTACTGATTGTACAGGTACCCCTCAGGAAGGTCCTGTATTGAAAGTAGAGCATATAATGAAAAATCACTACCAGGCTTCCCTCTCCTGCCTTGAATTTCAGGCTATAATCAGGATGAGACTGAGTTCTAGAGGCTCCTGCAACCCAGTAACACACAGAGCATCTTCTCACAGGCAGGTTTACCAAAGTCTGGCTCAAGTCCTGATGTCCCATCTTCCTTAAAGACATCAAAGCACAGATGCTGAACTGCTGTTCTCTTGGTTCAGTCAGTCACTTTTTACTTGGTTTATAATTTGTGGTGTATCAAACCACATTTGAAAATTGTAAGTGATCATTAGCCTATAAAATTCTCGTCATGGGGGTCAGGAGAGACAGAATGGTCTAAAAGGAATTAACTAGAAACAGCTGATATGACACAGTTTGTCCCTTGAGAAAAAAATGCTTTTTAGCTCTATCTGAAGGACTTTGGGCACTTTGGGTGTATGTCTGGGAGTTGGGATTTGTCCTGAAGTTTTCATGAGAAATACTAATGAGTTCATCATTGGCAAAGAGGAAAGCTTGCCCTTTTTTTTTTTTTTTAATTTATCAAGCCCAATATATGTTTAAGGGGCTAAAAGAAGTCTAAGACTATTTAGAGGATGAGCTGTAGGCTTTAAACCACAGTCCTCTACCAAAACAAGTGTATCTAACAAGAGAAAACACAGCTTTATCTAGACAACTTATATTTCCTCTGATGATTGGTTAATTCCTTAAACAATTATGGTACTTAATGTTAAGTAAAACTCTTCAAGGGGCAGCTTTTTAAATGGAGTTTTGAAGTATTTCACAATCATGCTCAAAAAGTCCTAAGAAAATTTGATAATTAGATATAGTTTACAAAATCTTAGAAGGTAACAGCATAGCAGAAGAGACAGAAGCAGCTTCCCAGTCTGTGGGACCCACTATTAATGGGAAATGGGAACAGTTATTTAATGAGAATACTTCTGTTATTTTACCAATGCTGCACACAGACTCTTGTGCTCTACCTGTTAGTTCAGAAGTAGTCTCAGATTTAATTTTACACTGCTGTTAGGAACAGAATTCATTTTATATATTGTAACTTAGGAATGGTAAAAACAAGAGAGCTAATTTAATGCTATTCTGATAGCTCTGATCTACATTTTTAATGGAAAAAAGTGACCATTAGTGAAATGTCTATACTGACAACTGGACACAGTTTTATTAAAGCAATCTATGTACACTTAAGCACCCCCTTCAGCAATTTCAGTTTAATTCAGAAAACTATATGGTAAATCTGTTAAAACTAAATAGTGATAGCAGGTAAGTATTGCAGTGGCTTTATTTTCTCCATGAGGCACAAATGCTCAGTGAGAACTCACTGGGGGCTCTGTGCAGGTGAGGCCCCATTGTCCCATTTCCTTACACGGGTCCAGTACCCAGCCCAAACTGGAGCACCCAGCTCTGTCAGCCTGAATTCAGCACCCTCCTAAGGCAGCTCAGGTTCTGCACTGAAGCAGAGCTCCGGTTACTGGCAAATCTATTTCTGAAGGTCAGACTGGGACAAGTAAGCAACTCCTGCCCAAGTTCAGAGAGCAATATCTACGCACAAAAGTAAAGTTATAAAGGTTGAAGCTCCCGTTTTAAAGCCCACTTTGGTCCCTTACAGCAGTACCTGCAAACGCCAATGCTCTTAACCAACATCAGCACTTGGCATCCTCTCATCATCATGCAGGATCACCCCCTCCCCTTACAAGTATGGGCAGTGTTTGTGACCCACAGCCCCAGGAAAGTTTGATTCACTTACTGGATGGTTATTTTAAAGCTGCTTTATAGAGAGAAATGCAGTTCAGTGGCCACAGTCTTCGTATTCACCACTGGTCTGAGGTGACAGCAAAACCAGTATGTGTTCATAGTGTAGGGGTCAGCACAAAATGAGGTAATATCAGTTAATTTTTCAACGTTCTCCCCTAGCCTCGATCGCATTTTGCTAAATCATCTTCGTGTTTCAGCATCCGCCAGCCGTGCGCACCTCAGATGCTCCTCAGTACCGGGCAAGTCCACGGTGACGCCGCAGCGGCTCCGATCTCGCGGTCCGCAGCAGCCGCTGCAGCAGCCGCATGGTCCCAGGCTGGAGGCACGAGTGGGACGCTGCCAGCTCCCCACCCAGAGGTGGAGCGATGCCAAGCCACGGCTAGGGAGCTGACAGCGCGGTAAGGCAGAAAACGAGCTCGGGGGCGGCTCGGCAGGCTGACACCGCACACAGCAGGTTTGTAGACTTCACACCGGGGCCGCTCCGGGCTGCCAGCCCTGCTGCTGCTGCTCGAGCGCCGGCGAGGAAAACGTGCCGGGACGCGGAGGAGGCGAAGAGAAGCGGCGTCCCCCGTCTGGGAGTCGGCTGGCAACAGCGCGAGGCTCTCGGTCCGTGTGCGAGTGACTCCCGCGGGGACGCGGCCGCTGCTCCCCGGCGCGCCGGGCTCACAGAGGCAGCGCCTTGCCTCGGCCGCACACCGCGGAGCGGAGCAGCCNCCGGGCGGGCCCGCGCAGCAGCGCGGCGGCGCCCAGCGCACAGAGCGAGCCCAGCGACCAGAGCAGCGCGAACTTGCGGGCGCGCAGCAGCAGCAGCGGCACGCACAGCCCGGCCAGCCCGAAGCACAGCGCGGCCAGAAGCACGCACAGCCCGCTGCCCGCCAGCCGCTGCCAGCGCGACAGCCCCGGCAGCCACGGGTCCTCCTCTCCCGTCCAAGGCCACACCGTGGCGCCCGGAGGACTGCCCGGCGGGAACGGGTTCAGCGCCCCCAGCAAGGCCCGCAGCCCGCCGCCGTCCCCCGCCTCCTCCTGCGAGCCGCCGGCCGCCGGCGGTGCCGGGACCGCGCTGGGACCCGCGGCAGCAGCAGCCTTGGACTGCGCGAGGTACTCGTGCAGCTGCCGGCCCAGGTCCGCCATGGCAGGGATGGCACCGGGCGCTACCACGCTCCCTGCGCCCACCCCGGCGCCGCCATTTTCCCGGGCAGGGGCCACATCCGGGGCACGGCAGAACACGCGGCCACGGGCCGGGGACAGCGGCGCGCATGCGCCAGGGACCGTGAGGCGCAGGGCGCGTGCGCGGGGGTGATGAGGGCTGTGAGGGCTGGGAGAGCTGAGAGGGCGATGGGGGCAAGGGGATCTTTGAGGGCTGGGAAGGCTGTGGAGACTGCGAGGGCTCTGCGCTGTGAGGGCTATGTGGGCTGTCTAGGGCTGCGGGGTCCCTGAGGGCTGTGTCGGCTGTGAAGGGCTATAAGCCTGGGATTAGCCTGTCAGTGATTGACAGGCAGGACTAAAAGTGATTGACAGATGGGATCAGCCCAGGAGGTGGATTGACAGGCGGTACTAAGAGTAATTGAAATGTGGAGTCGTCCACTCAGAGTGATTGATGTGCAGGGCCAAGGGTGATGAGGGGCAGGCTCAGCCTCCCGGGGTGAGCACTGCAGGGCCATGGGAATGCCTCTCAGCTGCCGGAGACACTGGGGCACCCGAGCAGTCCTCTGTAGCCAGGCCTCCGTGCCTGAAATTGGGATTCTCCCTCCCAAAACCGAACATCCGAGGATTACTCCCAGACAAAAGCTGCCAGACTGCCAGGTCTCACTGGCCTTTGCTTCCTGGGGGTGGCGTCTCAGCTGCCCCACAGACACTGGGGTACCAGGCTTTCCTTCCCGTGGAAAAGGGCCGTCCTTCACAGACAGGCGCTCAGGGCTGAAAGTGGGATTCCACCTCTGTAGCAGCACATCTCACCCCACACAAGAGTTTACCTGTTGCTTGTTAACTGGTCAGATAACTGAAACAGGACAAGCTGTCTTGTATTGAGTTATTTTGGTGCCATGGAGTTAAGACTGGTCTGGCATCTGGAAGATAAAGCTGGATTTCTGTCTGACAGACACCTCACTTTATAAAAGCTACACCAAACTCGGACAAAGCAGAAATTTTCTACACTTTTCCTGGAAATGTGTAGATTTTCTCCCATGAGCAGGGCTGCCTGCTTTGCAGTTACTCCTCTGAAGGTTAAGTGAAAGGAATCTCTGTACATTATAATCATTGCAGTGGTCAGTTACATTTGACTCCTCATCAATACTATTTCTTTTGCTAGCTTTAATATAGGTACCTTGATCTCCTGCTCTGTTTTGTGTTATGCTGTAATCTACCTGTAGTAGTTTTTAGTACCAAGAATTGCTCCCAGACAGAAGTTGCCAGGACACATGGGTCCCACTGGCCTTGACTTCCCCTGGGCTGCCTCTCATCTGTACCTGTAACACTGGGGCTGTGAGCTTTCCTTCCTATGGAGAAGAATATTCCTCTTTTTTTCCCAGGAGCCCATGGCCAAAATTTGGATTGCTCCTTCAAAATTCAGTATATCCAAGGATTACTCCCACATGAAAGCTGCCAGGACAGACAAGTCTGGCTGGCATTGGCCTCCCCTTGGCCACCTTTCAAGTGCACCTGAAATACTGGGGCTGTGTGCTTTCCTTACCATGGAAATGCACTGTCATTCTCATCTAGGAGTCCATGGCAGAAATTATGAATGCCCCTTTACATCCAAGGATTTCTCCCAGATGAGAGCTGCTGGGACAGATGGATCTGCCTGGATCTTTCATCCCCTGGGCCACCTCTGACCTGCACCTAAAGTACTGGGCCTATGTGCTTTCCTTCCTGTGGAAATTAACTGTAATTCCCATCCAGGAGCCTTTGCTGGAAATTTGATTTGCACCTCCAGAAGTGCAATGTGCTGGTCTGCTTCTGTGCAGATACACTGTTCTGCACCACAGTAAACTGACATTTCAGACTGCAAGCGTGTGGTGCTACATAAGGCTGAGAATTACCCTGCAGAGCACCATGGTTTAAAGGCTGCAAGAGGAGAGTGACTGCCACAACTGCCTTCCAAATTCTGGTTAGCAGCTGTAAGGGAGAAGGTCATGAACACTCTCTGTGCTGGCACGGGTTCCCATTCGAGACTTATGTTGAAACAATTCCGTTTAGCTTTAGACTCTGAGATTCAGCAAATGTTGTGGTAGAAAGCTGGGAAGAAAAACTACTGAGAAGAAATACAGTACCAGTGTGTTGGCATGGCTTACATGAGGCAGGGGGAAGGTGCAGACCAGCACTGGTTCAGCAGGCTGTTGCTGTCTCAACATTTAACTTATGTCCTGTGAATGGACACTGGAGTCATGAATTTTCCTGCTCAGCCTCATGTACTGTCACATTCTTTCACTCTCCAAAATCCAGCTTCAAAACTTAACATGTCCAGCAATGGTTCTCTTACTGTGGGTCCTAAAACAAAAAGCAGGCACTGGCCTTCCCTTTCCCCTTGCAGTCTCACAGAGTCCAGTTAGAAACATAAGAATGTTCAGCAGTTGTACCCTGGAAAAGATTCTAGAAGAGAAAGAGGCCGTGCTGGAATTCGCCTTTCTTTTGCAGCCTATAAACTGCCCAGCCAACAGTGAGACGATTCGTCTTCCTTCCCAGCTATATGCAGGATGACATTCTTTCAGTCTCGAAGATTGAGGATCCCCAACGGAACCCCTACACCAACTGCTCCCGCACTAATAGTGCCAGGACAGAGACGGCGTGATTTACCTGGCCACTGTCAGCGCTCACAAAGCACACCACACGATGGCGGTGCGTGCTTGCAAGAGAAGGAAATTCACCTTTCCTAGCTCTAAACCATCCAAAATGCAGATCCAAGTTCAAAGCGTCACTGCTCTCAAATAAACTGAGTCAGGACAGAAAGATTTCACTGACCTTCCCCTTCCAAGAACAAACTCCTATTTGCACCACACTCAAAACGCATTCCTCTGTGCTAATAAATTTTTTCTCTCTCATGGAGTCCAGCTACAAACTTGAAAACCACGGGCAAAAGTGTAGCTCGCTAAAATGCCAGCTGAGAAAGCTGTTGCTGGCCAGAGCTGCCAGTGCACCCATCGAGCTGCACCCACACACCCTGCTGTCAGCACTTTCCTCCTCAGCTCTGTGTGCCATCGGCATCCTTCAGGCTCTCTGACTCAGGAGCCAAACAGAAGGCACAAGCGGATGCCCTTGGCTGAGAAAATAAAATGGATTTGGATCTGATAAAACAGTTTGAAATCGTGGTACGTGTGTGTAAGCTAGTGTGAAGAGGCAAAGGAGCAGCTTGGTCACTCGCTGAAATGATTGATAACCCTAAATTTTATGGTTTCTGTTTTCACCTTGAGGGCTGTGAACTGCTGCTCCTCTCAGGATGGTAAAACCAGCTTTGTGCTCTGGCTTTGCTGAAGGTTTAGCTGTCTCTGCTGGACATTTATTATGTATTTTTAAAAACATTTGGGCTTTGATGTAATGATGTGAATGTATATGGACACTGAGAAGGTGGGGCTGGGGGAAGAAATGCTCAAGGCAGCAAAAGATGAAATGAACTGAGTAAAAACCCCTTGAATTTGGAAATCAGAAGAAATAAAGGTCAAGAATTGCCCTCCAAAGAGCTTCAAGCAGGTATGTGGGGAGGGTGAGCAGAACCAGAATTGCTGATTAAAGACCTTTCAGTTGTTTATTCCCCTAGTTTGCCCATAATAATCCAATATTTACAGCTCCCCTCCTGCTTCCAAACCTAAACCATTCCACTTTGCACCATATCAATTTGTAATTGCTGTTCCCTGTTTAGCAGCTAGTTAATGGAAAACTGGCATGTTATGACTGTGGGGATATTAAATTCTGTTGTGCCATCAGGATTGCAAAGATGCTGCTGCAAAGATTGAGAGAACATTGAGGTTCTTGCTGCCTCTCACTGTGCCTTGACTGACTGATGGATTTTTACTGTTTTTGATTTTCCCTTTTCCTGTTGTATTGTTCCTCCCCATCCCAGAGAGAGCTGGAACAGGGAATGCTGGAGTTTTTAATAAAGCTGATTCCACCAGTGTTAATCTCCTTCTCTGGGATAAACACAGAGTGGTAGTTACTAAGTCAGCAGCCTTGGGATGCTTTCCAAAGCACAGCTGGAACATTTTACCTTTGCACATTTGCCTTGAAGCTGCCCTGAGACTGAGTTTAGGAACAAAAAAGAGGCAAGGGCACAAAGGCCACCTGACAGCCATAAGGATTTCAATCACATGGAGGGTCACTGCCATCCAGGACCATCTGAAACCCAAAGGTTTATTGCATGTGCTGCAGCTGAATGGAGGGCAGGGGGTGTTTGGGATGAAAACAGAAAAGGCTCAACTGAGGCATTAGTTGTCCTGCTCTGTTTCCTGTGGGATGCTCTTTTCACAAGGAAGGCTGTCCTAAGGGGCAGGACAGATGCTGAAGCAGGTTAAAAAAAAAAAACCCAAGTCCTAAAAACAAGGATTCAAATGAAAGTTAAAAGCTTGCAAGTTTTTTTTTAAATAAATACAATATTTGCTTTAAAATAACAACTAAAAATTAAGAATAACAACATAACATTGAGGTGGTTATCTGGTGTTAGGATATTGGGGGATGGAGGAAGAAGAGGATGTGAACGCAGACAGTAAAAGGTGATGAGAAAATGTGGATGTTACCAGCAAAACCCAGAGCTAACAGCAGCCTCAGCAATGCCTGGGGGCAAAGGGGATGTCTGGCCCTTGGGACCAGGTGTTCAGGAATCCTCATGACCAGTCTGACAAGTGACTTGAAGATCTGAATTTGAAGGAAAGGAGAAGGAATTGGTAATTGTGAGGTGACAGAAGGGTGCTTCACTTCACTCCTTGAATTCTGCACTCATTAAGCTGCTGCCTAATCCTCAGCAGTGGAAAAAGAGGAGAAGACACAGCTTAAACTTGTCATCACCCCAGCCAGGTTTTGGCCGGTGGGGTTCCCAAAGGCTGGGTGTGCTTCCCAGCTTTCCTATTCCTCTGATCTGTGGAAAACAAGGAGGGGGCAATCCTACCAAAAGCTTGTTAAAAAACTTATTTACATGACAAGCTCTTTAACATATTTATGTGAAAAAATGTAGTATTTTAAGGCCAATGGGAATTCTGTCCCAAAGCTACAGGAAAACAGGCTTTTCCAAAAAAAAAGCACTTCAGGTATACCAAGGAAGGATAGAACTTTAGAACTTCAGGCTGTCACAGAGTGTGAGATATGGTGCAATGTGGAAAATTCTCCTGAATTTTACCGAGGAGTTCATCTTCAAAGCAAGTTCCACCTAATTTGAGGTGGTTCAGGCGAGGCAGCACTTGCAACAAAGCGATAACAGTACCAAGGGAGACCAAATCATAGAGGTCAAGGCACAGGGTCTCCAGGTGCTCCAGTGTCACAATAGCAACCAGCCCCCTGTTTGTCAGGAAGTAGGCATTGCTGATTTCCAGGTAGCGGAGCTGCTTCATGTGGCGCCCGATGAACACCATGGCAGCATCGCCGATGGTGCAGTGCCGTAGGATCAGGCGTTCAAGCTCTTCCAGGTGTGGAGCTGCTGCTTGGATCCCCATATCAGTGACGCGGTAGGTGCCACAAAGGCTCAGCGTCTTCAAGTGGTTCTGTGAGGAAATGTCAAGAAGATGATGGTCAGAAAAGGTGGGAATGCTGTGGATAGCGAGGTGTTGTACCTGTGGTGGTGGCACCGAAGGGGAGACGCAGAACCAGCCATCGGGGATGTCGCAGAGGCTCAGCTCCAGTGTGGTGACAGAGGCGGGCATGCTCTCGTACGGGACATGGCGGAGGTCAGTCTCGGTCAGGCACAGCCGATGGAGCTGGGGGCAGCGCTTCCGAAGGGCAGCCAGCAGCGCCGGTGAGAGAAGCCGCTGCTTGCCGCCGGAGCGAGGCACGCCCCGCATCCGCAGGGTGCACAGGCTATCGGGGAGGCGGTGGCGCACCAGGTGCCACAGCGTGCGGCGGGTGATCTGCGGGTGAAAGGGCCCGGTTCCAGGGACGGGCTGGGGAAGGGCACCCCTGTCGCAGTGGGGCGGTTCCCCCCCGTTCCCTCAGCTTCTGCCTGCAGCGGGGTGATCTGACCCCCCCCAGTCAGTCTCTGTGCACAGATCTCGCCTCCCCCCGTCCCTCCTGCCCACAGCGGAACTCTCCGCCCCGGCCCGCGGTGCGGACGGGCGGCCCGTACCCGGTGAGGGCTCAGATCCACATGTGTCCAGACCGCTCGGTCCTGCGCCAGCTGCCGCCACCGCCGGCAGACCCTGCGGGGAGGCGATCGGCCGTCAGCGCCGGGGCGGGGAAGCGGCAGGCGGCCGGCCCCGCCCGGGGACACCCTACCTGGCCGCTCGCAGCCGGTCCCGCAGCGGCAGCAGCGCCAAGACCTGCACCAGCACCGAGTCGGGCAGGGGCGGCCGCGCCGCCATCGCGGCCGTTACTACAACAGCCCCGGGCGGGCCTGGCGACGCCTCAGCCCCGGCACCGCCAGGGCGCGGCCTCGCAGGTACCGGTAGGCCCCGGTAGCTCCGCTGGGCTCGGGACCTCCCTGTTTAACCCCTTTCCTTACCGACAGCCCCCTCCCGGTGCCTCTTGGTTCCTCCACGTTGAGCCCCGCTGTCTCGTCCAGTCTCGCCCGTTCCACGGTGCCTCTTGTTCCCGTGTCCCTGTCTTGGTGCCTCTTGTCCCGTTACCCCCCACCACCCCACCCCCGCTGCCTCTTCTTTCCTGGCACTGCCCCTCTTGGTGTCTCTTGGAGGAGAAGAAGTGTCTTAGCACTGACCATTCCTGGTCCAGTCACTCTCCCTGACGTGTTGCTTCTAACACCCTTCTATTGTTCACATGGCACCGGCTCACATAATTTCCTCTCTGAATGCCCAGCAGGCCATTACAGGACGGGAACAGCTGTCATGACTCCCAGAGAAGAGCCTGGAATATCTGCAGTGCCTAGTTGCAATCCCGAAAGAAGAGAATACAAAGTAATAAATTCAACGCTGACCTCAGGAGGATGCTTGAGCAGGTGAAATATGCTGTCCCTACCTCTGCAAAGCTTCATTGTCCTCTAGAACACGACACATTTCACCAGACAGCACTTTGGAGTTGTCTGCTCGTTTTCTTTCCTCTCCTCTCACCGCTGCAGACACACACTGTTGTATTTTCTCTTTATTCTGACACCCCATGGCCTTCACAAGTGCACTTCATACTGATGCCAACCTCCTTGCCCCAGTGTCCCCAGACACACACTTGTCTCTCTTTTGTACCCCACACTGAGTGCTTTTTGTCCGCAACTAATGGTCTCTGAGCAGAGATCTCCTTGTCCTCATGTCCAGAAGTCATTTTGCTCCATTTGGTGGCAGGTTTCTGTGACCTTTTTTCGCATCCATTGTGTAGGTGGAACAGGAAGGGAGAAGCCTGAGGAGACTTCTCTGAAAGTCTGACCAGCAAACGAGCTGCTTCTATACAGGTGCAAACAGGATCTTCCCTGGTGGGAGGAGGCTCTGGCCATGCAGTCGTAGTGGCAGTAGCAGCAATTGCCAGACTTGTCCCTGTACCTTCATGGCTTTGGTAACACCCTGGTCTCCCTGAGGAGGTGAATCTTCACAGGCATCAGGGCAGAATACGTGTGAGATTTAGGTCAGTCAAGTACAGGATGCTGAGCTCTGGAAAGTGAACCAAGACTGCTGCTGAAGCCACCAAGGTACAGCTGAAGGCTGTTTTCACCAGGAAGCCTTGGAGTCTGAACTTCAGTTGTGACAGAAAGCAAACTGAACTCCTTCCCCTTGGGATTTGTGGCTGCCTGTGCTGTGGACCTACTTCTGCAGTTCAGCAGTGTGTTGGTTTTGCACAGCCTGATTTTTGGTAGCCAGGAGGGCCATGGAGGTGGCTTCTGTGAGAAGCTGCTGGAAGCTTCCACCATGTCTGGCAGAGCCAGTCCCTGATGGCTCTGGAGATGGACGTGCTGCTGGCCAGTGAGAGAGGTTGGTAACGCCTCTGTGGTAACAGATTTAAGGAGAAAATCAAAACAAAGGGGGGTGCACTGTTAATTCCAGGTAGAGAAGAGGAGGAGGTGAGAACATGTGAGGGAAACAATGTGGAGACACCGAGGTCAGTGGGGAAGGAGGGGCAGGAGGTGCTCCAGGGCCAGAGCCGAGATTCCTCTGCAGCCACCGTGAGAGCATGGTGAGACAGCTGTGTCCCTGCAGCCCCTGGGGATCCACAGGGATGCAGAGATCCACTCACAGCCTGTGGGATCCACAGGGATGCAGAGATCCACCCACAGCCCCTGGGG
>VYZP01072665.1:10729-36581 GCA_013400635.1 Hypocryptadius cinnamomeus | reverse complement strand
GTCTTCCTTCCCATTTCTGCCCATATCCAGACAAAATCAGTTAGGACACACTGAAACTTCCTAAAACAGTCTTTTTTCAAGGGCAACACTATTTTTGGAACTCCTTTCCATCCATGCCTTCCAAGAACTCTTTATTGACTTGGGCTGGGCTTTATCAATTTCCAGGGGCTGCTCCCTTGGGATAAGTGTGGGCAGCCTAGAAGAACTGAGGCTCTCCTTGAACACCTGTTCATACCCTAACCCAGAACTTCGGCATTGTACAGAGATGCAGGGCAATGATTGTCTCTCGCAGTCAGTCCCACCAGTCCAGGCTATAAGAGAAAGCAAGGACTTCTCAGAATTCAGAGCTAAACTACTGGATGCCAAATGCACACACATCTTGAGAATACCAACTTAAATAATATTAACAAATAGATGATCAATTTGTAGAGGGGTGGTGGAGCTCACAGCTGATCCTCTGAAGCCCACCCAGCCTATGGCTGCAAGTGGAATGAAAGCACTGACCCCAGACAGGCACTGCATCTCCACACAGCCTTCTCTGCATACTCTGCTACCTCATCTGTGAGATCACGAAGCTGTCAGGCTCCCTCCTTCTCTCCTGAGAACCTGCTCTAGTATCCAGCCTTTATGAAGGTGGGGCAGGAAGCCCCACAGGAGAGGAGGTTTGCTGCTCAGCAGACACACATCAAGGGACAGGGAAGATGCTGTTCCCACTCCCCACAGGCTGTGAGCCCACTCCCAGCCTCTGTGCACAGTCACCTCCATCTCCAGATCTCATGGTGTCAGTGAAATGTCTTTCCCTGTAATAATGCCAACACTGTTGTATGCATCAGTGGAAGGAGCTGCAAGAGAGCTCTGGGACACAGGGGGAGGAGGATAAAAACCTTTCATCCTATTAGGAGCTGTGAGGTTCCGAGAGCAGATCATTGATAGCATTGCGTGTAGCTTATCTTCCTCCTCCTCATCATCGTCAACAGAGGTAGAGCGGCTGGCAGCTAAGTGGTGGTAGTTAATAGTTACTGCTCAAAGAAAATAGTGAAAGAGGAGCATAAGAAGAAAGAACTCAGTGCTGTGGGAAAGCTCAAAAGGACATGGTCAGCAAAGACAACGGACCTGAATCCTGCCCTCTGCTCGAGGGCACAAGCTCTTGTAAATGGGTGTGAAAACTGAGTTTCTTACAGGAACAAAGCATGCTCCTCCAAACTCAGGCCAGCCTTTGAGTGTGCACAGGCTGTGAGAGCACACCACGGCAAGGGACAAAGATCCCAGTTCCGGCCTGCAGCAGCTGAGTATGCTTTTGAGCAAAGCTCCAGGGAATTCTAGACTCCAGCTGGCTTCTGTCCTTCACTGTGCCCTAGCAGTGCTGCGGCCCCTTCTCTGAAACCTGTGCCAGATGCATCCGGACGGCAAACGTCCCTCCCAGCTGTGTGTGGCTGTGCAGACAGGCAGAGTTCCTGCTGGCACAGGACCTGCAGCTCCTGCCCCACAAGCCCCCAGGCTCTGCAGCCCTCCACCAGGCCAAGGCACAAGGTGCTTTGCAGGTGTGTGCACAGACTTACCTGTGCCAGCCCAGGAGCCCTGACAAAGCCCAGCCAGCACTGTGGCCCAGGCCCGGGGTCAGGAGGCTGCAGAGGAGACTCTGCAGTGCTTTCTCAGCTGTACTAAGTCCCAGTGTGAGCAGTAACTCCAAATCCCCTGTAAACTTTAGGGTCTGATCTTCCCAGGAAGTTCTTGCTTCTTTGCCAAGGGGAATAAAACTGAACATGCTGTTTGAGAACCAGCTCAAATGCCTTCTTGCATGTAAGGAATTTGTATTCACTGATGACATGAGGTGGTTTGGTGCTTGGGAATTCATTTAGTTTCCTCGGAAGGGCCATTATTTATCCATTGTTAAGTTTGTGCATCCAAGCCAGGAAAACTTAGCCCAGGGAGTTCTTGGGGTACTTTTAAGGGTTTATGGTTGAGGTTTTTTCCTAATAACAACATTATGAGCAAGCATTGTGGCCAGTAAAAACATCCTCACTTCAGGAGCAAAACTGCTCTTGGCTAGTCAAGCAATCTTTTTAGTTTCAGTCTCAGTTTGCAAGCCCAGGGGAGTATTTTGAAAACTTGCTCTGTAAAACACAGAGTAAATATAAGATTCCCCACCTCAACTCCATTTCCACTAAGATAATGAGTCTCACTGCATTAAGGAAACCTAAGCTGTACCTGCTGATCACAATTATCTCTCAGTGAAATTTAGTAGAGGTTTGGGTTTTTTACCCCCTTACAAGAATGTGGCTTGTCACCTGCAGGTACTTCCCAGGATATTACTTCAAGAGTTTTTCAGATGCCTGATTTGGTTTTTCATTTGGTTTTTTTTCAAACAAAGCAGAACAGAGGCACTTACTGTTATCGTGCTTGTGTCCAGGATAAATAATTCTGAAGACATAGTCTGTGGATGTGTCCTCAGCTGGCATCTCCTCCAGGTCCACTGATTTGTTGCTGTTCCGTTTTCGAAGCTTTGGAAACACCTTGCCCTAGAGAAAATAATTCCATAATAATTCCATACATTCAGCTATGAGTGACTAACAGAGTACAACAAACTAAATACTACAGACCTTTGGCATCTTAAATCTCCAAACTCTCAATGCTGGGAGGAGGTGAGGGAGAAAACAGTGGAGTCATATACAGGTGGTGGTTTAGGGGTACTTAATGCTGCTTTTCTGTGTGCTGTAAACCAGCCTTTTCTTGTAATCTATGGGAGCTGGGCACCCCAAGCCTCTGGCAGCAGCTCTGTCAGTCCATCTGAGTCTCACTTCTATTGTGTGGGTTTGTATCTTGATGCAACAGCAGATTCCAGCTCATTGCTCAATGGGGTAATGAAGGTATGAACAATTTTTAAAGACCACGTGTATAAGAAGCAGACTGGACTAAATGGAGTTGTGTCCTACTTTACCAAAAAGCAGCTTGAAGTCAGTACCAGACCCTGTGCAGCAGAGATATCAACACCAGCCTCACCCAAGAGCTCACCAGAAAAAGCAGTACCTTGCCCTGCTGGGACCACAGCGGGGGCTCCAGCTGGCCACGGGGCAGGAGCCCGTTTTCCAGACAGGACAGGAAGGCGAGGAGGTGCCCTCCTTGGGGGAAGTGCAGCGGAGGCCTCTGGGTCCCATCCTGACTCACCAGCACTAAAGTCCATCTGCTTTCTGCTGCAAGGAGGACAAGGGGAGTCCACACTGTTACATCAGAGCCTCAGTTTTCTGCTCTTATCTTCTAAGTAAATTTTATTTGGGATCATCTCTAAGTAGATAAATAAACCTTTGTAAGGCACAGTGTGATCTGAGGATGATATCAGCCCTTTAGTCCTAAAGAAACTCAAGATACAAGCAAACTATGAAAGCCTCATACAGTTGTCATCCTCTATCAGCTGGGACTGGATTTTAACACTCGTTCCCACATGGCCAGAACTAGTCAGAGGTATTCCTGACACTGAGGGAGGAAAAGCAATCATTCAAGTGGCTCTCCTGTTTATGTACTTTTAAGGAATATATGCTTAAGGGTTATGCTTACGTTGCTGGTGGCAGTGGATGCAGACGATCTGGCTCAGTGGCACAATCAATGCGTAGTCCCAGTAAACACTAAAAAGGAAGGAAAATGCAGGAAACATTGGTTTTTCCATATTCAGGAATGCTTGCAGTTCCAAGAACCTGATAGAAAGAACTCTGCTAAGTTATTAACTGCTTATAAAATTTGGTCAATAAAAATAAATTATTAGTCAAGTAAGCAGCAAAGGAAAGCTACTTTCTCCACACTGGATATTCTGGTACCAGGTTCGTACAACCTCTGTTTCCCTCTTCCCCTCCTCTTCTCTTTCCTGGTGCCCCCCAGCAGGTTACACAGTTCTTCCCATCTTTCCTGAATGCAATGAGTACCTTTTCTCCAGTTCTGAATCTCCAAGGGTTCCATTCATCAGCTGGTTTGGAGTCCATTTTAATGTCAAACTATCTGCTGACTGATGAAGGGAGAGATACCCAGGAATTGCCTCCAAGTCATCTTTCTGTTCACAGAAGCAACAAACAGACAACCCAGGTGACTCAAGTGTACAAAATATCTGTATGAAATATATGCCCCAGTCTTTCTATGCCATGCAAGTTCCATAGCTGCAGTATCTGGGAAGTGCTGAGGGAAGCCCTAACAGCAAAAGTACTGGTATACAATATTGCTACTAGCAAGAGGGGGAAAACCACAAACCACTCAACTGGTTTATGAAATACAGTGCAGTGTGTTTGTTCCTGCCTACAGCCCGCTGTTCATTGACAGTGGTCAGGCACTGAAAGCATTTGTCACGTGTCAAATCTACCCCAGCTCAGGAGAGCCAAGCAGAAGGCAGCTCTGTGCTGAGAACAGAACGCAGCGAGCCCTTGCCAGGTGGGAGCTCCATCCCCGCTGCACCCCTGCCTCCTCCAGCCCCAGCCGCCCGCGCTCACCGGCTGCACCAGGACGTTGTTTTTGCCGTAGAGAAGGTGAGTCCGGGAGTTCTGGTGCAGGGACTCCACGTACTCCCGTGCCGAGGCAGCAAAGCGATCCTCCGACGTGCTGCCGCTGGAGTGGCGTTTCCGGATCTGCACACACAGCCAGGGCACGTCAGCCAGGGCACAGCCCAGCAGCTCAGTCTCTGCAGGGTGCAACTCTTGTGCAGCCAGGGTGTTTGCAGAGAGATCACCTGGACTCTCAACACAGCTCAGAATTTCTTGTGAACTACCTGGTCAGATCACAACTGTCAAATGCCACAGAATTTAGTGCTGGATCTCAAACTTTTCTACGTACAGATAAAGAGGGCACTGTGGCCCAAATGGACTTATAATCTGTGATAAAGCTCCGTTACAGAATAAGAAGAAAGGCTGTTCCAGATTCAGGTGCCTCCCTCATGGGGCTGTTTTTATTATCAGCCTGTGCCCTAACTCAGAGACAGGCTCAGAGTAAATACCTACTCCCAGGGCTGGGCGCTTGGAGGGCGAGTCCTGGCGGCCGTGCGCGCCGTGGATCCGGTGCCGCTGCACCAGCTCGTCGGCCGAAGGGTCTGTCCAGTAGTGGTCAGCTGTCTTTAGCTTGGTGTACTCCAGAGCACACGGTCCAACTAGGAAAAAAGAGCAAGGGAGGAACATTCTGAGTCTGTTCAGACACACTCAGTGCTGTCCTGCTGGCTGAGCACTGAAGGTGAGATTTCCTTCTCAAGCCAAGCGAATAATAATGGTCACCAATCCTATGGGATCAGCCCACAATACGGACAGCAATATAATAATGTATCACTCCTGTTATCCAGGGCTGTGTAAGAGTATTCCTGTACAACACAGGGCCCTGCCACAGCAGCATTAGCAGTTACAAACTGCCAGCAAGCATTCAGTAAAAATCCATTCCCATTCTGCTTTCTAATCCAACCAATAACTACTATTAAAACCAGATGATCAGTCTCTTTTGGTCTTGTAAGCAACAAAACATCTTCGCTGTTGCTCTATTATAAATAGTTAACTACATACAAGATACAAAATTCACCTGTTGTAACACTGTTATAATGTAAAATGCTTTAAGAAACAATTTCCTTTCTTCAGCATAAAAAGTAACTTTGCAAGAACTCACCTAGCAGAGAAGCCAGTATTGGGCCACAAACAGGATCTGCCAGTAAAGCTTCCTTTTCATAGTATTTACTATGAAAAAAACATCAGAGCTCAGTTAAAAACAGTAGTTGGTATGAACCATTGCAAAGCTTGGGTTTAGCTACAGGTCTAACACAATGGGCCTCTTGATATGCTCATTCTGCCTCATCTATTTTCCAGCTAAGCTGGGAGAGGCAGGAGCTTGCTTTGTGCTCAGTGTGTTTACCCAGTATATTTGATTTGGGGCTTTGGGCAGAATTACAATATGGGAACAAACAATAGTTCTCTGCAAGCAATTTTGTCCATTTTCCACAGAGACAAAACAATCCACACATTCTTAAACAGGTCTTCCATCTGTGAGGAATCATCTTGAAACACTGTGAAGAACTATGAACTACTACATTGCTCTTGCAGTGACCCCCAAGTCTTGCCATTGCAGCAAAGCCGCTTTACAAAACCACATTGCCAAAAAATCCAAACACCCACAGTTCTTGAATGCCACTGTCCTCTGTGTCTGTTCACTAGATGGGGCTCAAACTCTAAAGCACCTGCTCCTCCTCCAGGACAGAACAGCTGAAGGATGTGAACATGGAGCATTTGAGCAGTAATGACACAAAAATGCATGGTAACAAGCCTTATGAAAAGGTTTGTTTTATGCACCAAGTCAGGTTCTCAAAATCACACACCTGCAATGAAGGACCTGATCCTAACTCATCTGAACGGATGGGGAAGGCAGTGAGGTGATGGAACAACTGAGAGCAAACTCCCCTGATGTGTTTCCTGTGGATTATGTGGAAAAGAAATTAAAACCCCTTGTACCCATGTATCTGCAGACACTGAGGCAGTGGACTAAAATGCTTTCATTAACTGTCTCTGGGACATGGCCAACCCTCCCTCTGTCTCTTCTGCACACAGCTCATAAAATCCAAGCTGGCATTACATATCCCAGAGCAACAGTTTGCTTGAACAGCACAAAGACCTTTCTTCCATTGCTTTTAGTGGCAAGATACATAATGAAAGCAAAGCTGATGACAAGGAAAACAGCAACACAAACTTGGAAAATACTGTGAAAATAAGCTGCTTTGCCCTTAGCTCTCATCCTTGTTCAGACCCATTGGCTTTGGATGAACAAGAATGTGTTGCCAGTGCAGAATGACAAGAGCACCCCACCAGCAAACTTCCTTTCTGGGACCACACCAAGCTTTAGGGTCCCTTCCTTTCTCTTTTATGAGAGACTGTCCTCAGTGTGCCCCATTAAGTCTTCTGTATCATGGCTTACAGGAGGGCAGGAAGGGTAGGAGTTAAGAGCCACTCCTTGGCAAACCACAGCTGATGCTGGGCAGCAGGAAACAAGAACAGAACAGAGAGGATTCATCTTTGCCTCTTAAGGAGTCTGTGGGGAATACATTCATAAAGCATTGATGCTCTTCTCTGGTTTTGCAAGGGAAGACTTTCACTTTACACAAGGTTTGATTTTTCTAAAACGGAAATATGATTCAAAGAACCTGTTTTCATAACCCTAAGGTTTTATGTCACTAGCTCCTCCTGTTCTAATTCTCCTTTCTTTCATCTACAAAAGGCATTTTCCTCCCTAACATCCTAAGTTCCAAAGGATTATTTTCCACTCATAACCTATTAAAAGATATTTCTATTCCACCAAGGTCTAGGTCCCATTGCAATATGGGTACCTAATATACTTGAAGTTACGTTTGTAGCTGATTTCTGGAAAGCTGAATACCTGTTAATGTTTATTTGTAAGACTGAAACACTATCAATGATGAAAAACTAAAGTACATTTTTTTCTAAATGCCTATGTAACTGGTTTTCATCTTACCAGAAGCCCGCATTACAGGGGTTTGCCAAAGACTCTTGATGAAATCCCTTGCTGCAGACACCTAAATGCATCAGTCCAACAAATCCCTGTGCTTCTGCTGCTTTCCTTACCTGCAGTTATCAACAATGTACTGCACAATCTTGTCCAGCACCTTCTCAATCAAGGCTGTCCGAACCCAGATGTGCTTGATGGCCTGAGGTGTCAGGACAGGTGTTTTGCTTGTGGTTGATCCCTGCCTTTTGAGGGGTTCCTGCCCATTTGACTGATTTTTCCTGCAAAAGGTGATAAAATAAAAGTAGTCAGAATTTGCACAGCTCCATCATCCAGTGAAACTCCTCCTCCTGCATCAGGTAACACAGTGCAGCTGCAGGAGAAAGGTGGCTACAAAGCACAGGGGCACCTGCCTTGGCTCTCCACACACTGCCCTGGGCTGAGGGGAACAGGAACCCCCTCAATGTCTTTTCCAGAAAACCTCCCCCTTAAAATAGAAGAAGATTCCATTTTGCCTCAATGAGGAAAGAAACCCTGACATCTTCAGGTTCTTTGCCAGCACTTGGGTTCCCTTTCAGGAAACTGTTCAGTTACACAGAGTTAATACATTTGTTTGGGGTGGTTTGGGTGAGATCTGTAATTCCCCCCTGCACTGACAGGGTCCCAAGTCCTACAGGAGGCCATGGCAGCACCCCTAGAGGCAAGGAAGACAGTGACACCACTGACATCAGAACAATTTGGGTGTGTTTAGCTGCATCCCAAACAGGGGTTTTCTTAAGCCACAGCCTCAGGAACAGTTGGGCTGTTACAGCCCTTCTGTCTCATTTGATACATCCAGCAGAGCAGGTCCACCCCCTGCAGTATTTCCCAATAGTATCTTTTCTGTGTGTATTTTCTACAGCACTTACATTTTGTGGCTGTTAATAGCTGAAAAACACACAAAATTTGTCCAAGAGAAACCACAGAATTTAAGTTCATTTGCTCCTCTCTGTTAGAGGATACAGCCAAAGTTCTCTTGTGGTTAGAGGGGTGTTTGTGTGGGCTCTTAACCAGGAGAGAGGCTGGTGAATATTCAGTAGAAAGCATCCTTTCTTACCAACTTTTAAAAAAACTACACTTACTAAAATCCCTGTCTGTATCAGTAGGCCAAATTAAAAATATATCAAAAATAGGTACATATCTTTCAAAAACTACATAACAAAGTCTGATAATTATAAATCTAATAAAGATAAATGTCAGAAAATGACACAGAAATATAGGTGCTAATTTAAATAATTGTCAGTCATTGAAGACAAGCTCTCTCAGCAAAGCCCTTCTTTACAGCAAATTGATCAGAGGCTGAAAGTTCCTACGATGTGCAAAGAGCTCTCAGGGTTCAGCAGTGCCTACAAACAGAATTAAAAAAGCTCTTGTCCTGAGCTTATAGGACAAGACATTCATGCACTGTGATACCATCTACAGAACCACATGGAAAATTTTAACTTTGCTACTCACCACCAGCAAGAAGTCTAAGACTTTCAGTGACCTCAAGTCCTTGACTCCAGGATTCTGTTGTGCTTAAGTCCAGTATGTACTGAACAGCTTTCCTATACCATCCTTCTGCCCATCACTTTTTGTCTCCATTAATTTAACTGTTTCTGCTATGATACCTAGAAATTTGCTCCTGGTTTGGCAGGAGCATGCCAAAACAGCTTTTCCAGTGTGTCTGTTCTTGAGTTCCTCCTTCCACCCCCTCCCTTCCCACCAACAGTCCAAGCTGGTCCACCATACCCAGACTGTGAGCCCTCTCTGAAATCACCAGTAATTAGTCACTTCTGTTGCTGTGTGTGGGCTGAATGTGCTCCTCTGCTGTACTGAGAAGCAAAATGAAACACCAAAGCCTCAGTTCCCCATGTCTGTCCCTTTGCTCACTGCCAGTATGATCAAACACAAACATCTACAGGAGCTAACAAGACACAGCTGCATCACCCGAGACAAGCCCCTGTGCACTCACGGGCAGTCTGCACACACACCCTGCATCGACTTGGCTGATAAACAGAGCTCAGCCTCACCTGCTCTCCACCTGCTGCTGCAGCTCCTGCACCTTCTTGCACACGTCTCCAGCTATGGCACAGGTCTTGCCCACCTTGGTGAAGAGCGCGGCCACCTTGTCGGTGCGCAGGAAGCCGGCAGCCCTGCGCTTCAGCATGTGCAGGAGACACGCCTCCACCACACCTGTGGAAGGACAGAGCGTTATGGGTCCGGCTGCACCACCTGCTCACTGCCACTGGGCAGGTGTGGGTCAAGAACAGAGCTGGGGGGACAGACAGACAGACAGACGTGAACTCAGAATCAGATGACGTCAGCATGTGTCTAATCTGCTACTACAAGCACCTTGTAAAGTACAGATAATGGCAGTGTATAAATAAACTGGAATCTCTGACTATTTTCACCCCACTTTACATGTTCCCCACAGAGCCACACTAACATTCCCTGATGGCCAGCAGTAAAACACTGCACTGCACTATGCAAGACCGCAGCAGAAATCTATCCAGCTCTCCTGTAACCTGCTGCAGGGCAAGGAAATGAGAAACACAAATTAAAACAACTACAAGAAATCAAAACAAAAAATACGCCTTCCTTGTCTATCAGCTTCTGAAGTGAGACTGCAGATGACTCACAGAGTCACACACAGGGATGAAGAACAGACCAGTCCATTCACAGGCAACGGGAAAGACCCAGCCCTGTGTGCCAGGTGTGTGCCCAGGGCAGTGCAGCCTTCACAGGGCCCTGAGTGCAGCACTGCAGGGCTCTCCTGTGCTGGGTGGCAGCAGGCAGCCCATGGGGACACGGCAGCTCCCCACCTTAAATACTGGTTACAGTAACAAATGGCACTCCATCTGCTCTGACACAGCAGCTCTTTTTGAGAGAAGGCAGCATTTTGTTGCACTTTATGCCTAACACTGTCAGGTGCTGAGCATTTCCTGAAGACTCCTCTCCTTATTGTACTTGAAGGCTCCAAATCCCATAACACCTGAAAGCCTGCATCTGAAATAGACCTGTCCTCACTGTTCGGGCCCTAAAACTAACGCAAGTGCCAGGCCAGGCTGGGGTCACACAGAAACACCTCCTGCTGAACCCTGAGGAGCCCCACCCCAGGGTACGGCACAATGGGGCACTGCCCTGGGCTCAGCTCTGGCACCTCCTGTTTGCTCAGGGCAGGAGCGATGGCAGCAGACACAGCGAGCAGCAGGTCTGATGCTGCTTCCCATGCTGGTGGCACTTCCAGCCAGGACTGCCCCAGGAGCCATCCATCCCCCCAGGCACAGCAGCCTGTGCACGGCACTGGTCCCCGGGAGGAGGAGCAGGACATGAGGGCACATCCCTGAGTGACCCCTCTGAGCCATCAGAAACCTCCCCTGCGCTGGAAGGGCGGCAGAGGCAGAGCCCCTGGTCTGACAGGAGCCACCTCTGAAGCCAGGCTGCTTCCACTGCCAGGGAAAGGAGGGGAAGGAGCAGCCATGCAGGGAATCACAGCGAGTGGTGACAGCACGGACACGTTCTGCACAGCACGCTCTAGCTCCTGTCTAACAACCATCACAACAGCTCCTCACCCAGCAACTGTTCTGCTCTGTCTTTCAATTAGAAATAAAGAAAAAAGAAAAGCAGCTTTCCAGATGCCTGGAGCAATGCAGCAATTTGATTCCAAATCTTAGATGAAGCAACCTGCCTTTTAAAAATAACTGCAAAGAAGTGCATTGCTGTTGCTTAGGAAACAGACTCTCTTCCCACCTTCACCACTTTTTTTTTATTTCTTTAAAACAATAAAACATTAATGAAACAAATTTAGTGAAAAGCACAGCAGGCACAGCTTTAATTATTAATAAATGCTGCAGCTGCCACTGAGGGCAATTTCCCCAGTGACTGTCCCTAGAGCCCCAATATTTAATTATTCCATTGTGACATTTCTCATCACAAGAACTTGGGTAAGATCAGTCCCCAGCTGCCTATAATGCACACATAGGGGTCATCTGCAAAGGGTGAGACACTGGAATTTGCTGCTGGATTGCATCAAAATGTATTTTCCACAGGACAAGAGATTAACGTGTTCTACGTGTAAGGAACCCCTGGACTGGGGGGCAGGTTACAGCTCAGCCTGTGCAACCCTCAGGTCACTTCATTCTCCTACACTTCAACCCCAGACTGAGAGTAACAGCACTGGCTGTCAGCACTCTTCTCTCCAGGCTCCTTTCTACAAGAATTATTCCAGAACAGCTGGATAGATTCACATCTGACTTGATCTGAATGTGCTTGCAAATACACCATGTCTTTTATCCAGTTAAACTACAAAGCATGCACACAGGGCAGCACATCTTGTGACACAGATGCCATCCCATTCCAGCCCGGGGGACCATGTGGATGCCACCCTGGTGGCACAGGACAGCAGCAAGGGATCCCTCCCACCCTGGCAGGAGAATGGCACGGCACAGCAGGGAGGGACCAGCTCCCTGGCAGAGCCTCCCCCCAGGGCTTCCCTTTGGCTCTGTGTCCAAGGCAGGCACTGATCTCACTGCACCTTGCCAGCATCGCCCACGGCCAAGCTTAGTCAGAGAGGAAACCTAACACATCCTGAACAAACTGGCAGAGGAGGCACCTCAAGCTGCAGAACCTTTTCAAAGACACGAGAGGCCCTTGGCCGTGGTGCTTTTTGATAAACCAAAACCAGGTGACCCCTGGTTTGTTACAAACTGCACAGCTCAGACTGCTGCCTGAAGAGACAACACAAACCATTTCAGGGGTTATAGTACAAGACCTTTGGGACAGGGAAATGGGGTTATTTACCCATTTCTGGGAAAATGAACCATTTTTCCCTTTCTGGAATCTGACACTCTAAGAAGACCTAAAAATAGATGATTCAGCTGTTTCTGGAGAAACTGCTAACATCAGAAAGGCATCACTGGGTGGTTTTGTGTACACACAGGTAGTTTGTACACATGCTTTTGGCTACAGGTATGTGTGCACACAGGTAAGTAACTACTGCACAACCCAGTGTGATCCTGAGCCTGCCTACTGTCACTGTACCTGCAACAAACACATACAAAAACCAACCACATAAAAAGGCAGCAACTCCTCACACACAGTGGAAGAGCAGCTCTGCACTGGGAATAAATCAGCACAACTCAGGTAATTTTCTTGTATGGTTCAGTTGACAGCAGCCATCTAAAAATTCATTAACTCCAGACAGTTTTCAGGAACATTCTCTGCAGTATTCACTGCTGAATTTAATTAAGTGCAGATATATTATTGATTTACAGTTCAAATAATCACAGTGCCCACCAAGCTTCAGGAAATGTCACTTTTTTATGACTTCACCACAGCTACTTCTTCCAGGGTCAGGTGAACAGGTTCGGTTTTGTCCTTTTTTGGCTCTATGAAAATTTTGACATGACTTAATGGACTGTGAAATGAAAGTTCTGGGGCTGGAAGTGTGGTGAGCAGAGAAAAGAAGGCCTGTGGAAGGATTATTTACGGGGTGTACTTAGCAGATGAGATTTTCCTTAGACAGGAAGAAATACTGCAGCTAAATACCTTGTTTTCATGGAAACTGTGCACAGGGAATTGAATTCACGAGGCTGAAGAAATTAAAAACAAGTGAAAAGAGGAGGATGATAAAGAAGCCATCAGATGCTCATGATCTCCAGCTGCTGTTGCTTTATCCTAATCACAGATCTGCCCAGTTTGAAACCAGTTTTCTTGCCCAGTTCCAGCCTGCTGTGTCGCTGGGACACGCACGCCGAGCAGGGGAGACGCTGGAGTGCAAAGGGCTGCAGAGGACACGTCCAAACCTGCTCCTTTGCCCTGGTGCACCTGCACTCAACCTGCTTCTGTTGGGCTCTGCCACAGAACTTCCTATGTTCAATAATTCCCTAGAAAGTAATTTTTAAAAAGTATCCAAATGGACAATTCCCAGTTCCAAAGTGGCTGGGAAGCTTCAGGGCTGAAATTTGGCGACTGCTCCTCTTTAAAATTGTGATCATTAAGCTTCAAGGATCTCAGCAACCTTCATAAAACAGAAGTGTTTTCATTAAATACTGTTAAGGGTAAATCAAAATTACTGAAGTTTCTCTAAAGACTGAAAATTATCCAATTTGATGACCCAGGATCAAAGCAAAATGTTTAGCAGAGTTCTCTAAAAACCACAAGAGATTTTATTTCACTTCTCAAGCTAAAAACACATGCAGTTCAAAAACTGTTTCATTTCACATCAGAGCTAATATTCACTCTGGTTTTTTCCTCCCCACCACAGCACACCACTCATTAATTTAAGCATCATCTTTGGAGCACAATCAAAAACCTTCTAAATGTGCATGAAAAAATATTTGCCTCCCCCCAGTTATGATCATCTCTGGTACACTCTCTGGGCTAATGTGTTTATCAAGTGAGGTAGAATCTCCATAAACTATTTTTTAAGCATTATTCATCATTGAAAATGTTTGTTTCCCAAATAGGAGCAGTAATACAGGGAGACTTGTGTTTTGTTGGTGAGAGATCTGCATTTCCATAGCAGATAATCTTAAATTTTTTAAAATATCAATGCCAAGGGTAGAAAGCCAAAAGAATTAAGATGATAAACTGTCAGGTTGGACAATAGTTATTTACATCTGTTTCTACAGAAGTTACATTTCTGTGAGCTAAGGAAAAAAGAGAAAACTGAGTTCTTTGTTTTCTGTCAAATCTGAATATGGTGCTATTTAGAAGCCTCAAGGCAATCAGCTAAAAATCCGAAAGCAAAAAAAAAAGAGAAAATCTCTTCCTAATGGGGCTGGTTTTCAGAAGAATTGGAATGCTGTCACTCCAGCTGAAAATTATGGGAACAAAATTGTGTTTTCTTTCAAACACAATTAACTTTGTGCAAAATGGGATGGCAAGTCATCCTAAGACCAATGAAGGAAATAGCCTCACGACTCAGCCCACTGCTGTGGTTAACCCTGGGTCACTAGCAGTGAGACTGTAAACCAGCACTGCCAGGCACTCCTGCAGCTCAGACACCAACCATCCCAAATGACCCTGGATATCTGGTCTCCAGGAGTCTCCAGCCATATTCATGTTCCAAGCATTCCTGGTTTTCCACTGCCAGCATGGATGGAGACTCATCCATGACCTCAGCTGAAGCTCTTTGATTGTGCTCCTACAGACGTGTAAGGCCCTAAAATGTCACACCTCACCAGATCTCAACTACATGGCTCCAGAAAATCCAGCCACACAACAGCTTTCCTACTGCCTCCCACTCCAGAATGAAGGGAGTGCTCATCTGCTGGGAAGTAACTGTTGAACTGTTCCATACAAAGTCCAATCTTAGTGTTTTGCACATTCATTAAGGATAATCATGTCATGCACTGGATTGGCTCTAAACTGTGAAGAGGACCCAAGAGCCACTCTGATTCTGAGAGCACACCAGTCCTTTTGCTGTGAACAGATACTTGGTGACACAGAACTATTTCAAATAACAATTCCCTCTACTTATTTTTGAAGAAGGAAGCATCTTA
The DNA here is from genome assembly GCA_013400635.1 of Hypocryptadius cinnamomeus. Classification (NCBI taxonomy): domain Eukaryota; kingdom Metazoa; phylum Chordata; class Aves; order Passeriformes; family Zosteropidae; genus Hypocryptadius; species Hypocryptadius cinnamomeus. The sequence continues at coordinate 21,594 of VYZP01072665.1, read as the reverse complement.
CACTGATGATTATCCAAGTCTAGATGCCCCAGGGCTCTGTGAAAGGAAGCTGCAAAGATGGAGACAGGGCCCACACATCAGATCTCGAGTGTGGAATTACAGCCTGAAGCACAGACATCTCAGAAGCACTTGTGGGTGATAGCTCTCCTTGCTCTGTTTCTGAGAACAATAAATGCTCATGCAGTCCTGACGTAGACAGACACTGCAGGAGAGCAGAAGCACCAGCGTAAGACACAAATGCCAGCTCAGGAGTGCTTCACAAAAGCAGCCATGGAGTCAGGCTCTGACCTGCCACAGCCTGGCACGAGTCAAGACTGTATTTGAGTCTCTCTGAGTGAAGGAAACGCAGGGAAGCTGAAAGAGCTGCTGTACAACTGACAGGAGCACCCAGGAGAAACCGTACTGAGAAGAAGTAGGACAATAGCAGTCCCCTACCACCTGGCACATCGTGCTTCTAGACCTGGAAGTGACCCACACAGGAGGAGGATGGACCCTGCAGAGCTGGCCAAGGGCACTCACAGCACTGCATGGCTACTGCATGGGACTGTTTGTGCATGGACCTCCTCAACCACCACGTCCAGAACCACCAAAGGGTTCACAGGCTGCTCAGCTTTCAGTGAAGACCAGACTGGCAGGCTGTGCTCAGGCAAGTGTCCCTTCTCTCTGGGAGGCAGATGTCTGCTGCAAGGCCTCAGGCCACCTCTCTGATGTATTATTCACACAGAGAAAGCACCAAGGACTGCTCACTAATGGGAATTCATTATCTCCCAAGCTCCCCCGGGCAGGCACCACATCCTTCTTTTGTTTGAAGGGCTGCACATACTACTAAACACAGTCACAGAGCCCATACAAACACCTTCAGTTAATATCCAGATCCAGCTCTGCAGTCAAGCCCTGTCACCTTTCCCAGGGCATGACTGGACACATCGTGATGTGGTTTTGTTCTTCTTTTTTAAAGATCTGTGTTATTTAAACACAGCATTACCCAGAAAAAAACCCAGTCATTTTCATCAGTTAATAAGAGAGGAAAAGCAATAAGCATAATGGGGATGGAAAAAGAAAAAAATGAGGTTAATGCAGCTAAATCAACAGGACTGGCTCATCCCCTAGGGCTGAGCCAGCCAAGCTTCCTCAGCTCCTCTAGGAGAGGCTCTCTGCTCCTCTTCTCTGCACCTGGAATTGCAGGCTCTGCAGCAAAGATCCTCAACAAATCTATCAGGACAGAGCAGTAATGTAACACTCAGAAACAGCAAATTTTCTCCTTGGGTTCAAAAGGGGAAAAGCATTTCTGGTCTGTAAGTCTGGTCTAGACACAGTTTTAGAACAGATTTGGAAGGCAAAAATTATTCAATGACACTGAAGGAAAGGAAAAACAAATACTTCAAAACAAATTGTCTTTGAAGTGAAGGACTGTAACCAACCCTGGTAGTAAATTAAATATTAGCAGCTGATGATAGGAAGAAACAGTACATGTCAAGTATCCAAAGTATACCAAAAAAGCTACAAAGCATCAAGAAAACAAAAAGAAGATGGGAATATTTTTGTTTTCTTTGATAGAAGAGCCACAATGTCTTACAGGATTCGAGTTCAGATTCAGGAACAGGAAAGGACCTGGTGATACCCCTGCCATAAACCCACCCACAGCTGCACAGCTCTGGTGCAGCCCCCAGGAACAGCAGTGGAATCCCTCAGCTCCCTCCTCTCCCCCACATCCCAAGGGACACGTGCAATGCAATTCCTCAAACAAGGTTTACAAGAAGCCCCAAGCACAACATTAAATACCATTCTGCAGCTCAAATCAGAACTGGCCTTTTCAGTTCAGCCACAAAGGGATTCTGCGCATTTTAATTAATGGGTTTAATTACTGGTAGCAGGTTTATTATTCAGGCCAAAAAAAGCTTTTCATGCCATTCATCCCTTCCTTAATTTGAACTGAAATCTCATTGAAAAGCCAAATTCTGCATGTTTAACAGTGACTATTTTTACTCATGTTTACTACTAACCTTTCCCCAAAACACAGTAAGTATATTCCCTCTGCCAAGCTGGCATGCTGGATTTACACCTAAACAACATATATTTTGATTGTGACACACACCAACTCTCCATAATCCACCTGAATTCTATGGTGATTAGTTTATAGCATAGGGAATTCAGGATTATTTAATTTAATATACTCCAAATATTATTCTAAGAGAACAAACTACTAAGACTCATTCCAAAGCAGATATTGGAAATGTAGAGATCATCTGGGCAACCATGTCTGAGGCATTCATGAATAAACCCTGTTTGCAGTATGAAGCTGACTTAAACAAGTTTTTTAATTGCTTCAAGCAGCACATTCCTGTCAGACTAAAGGTGGGCAGCCACACAGAAAAGGCTCAGCAAACTGCAGGCAGCTTTTGGACAAACACTGGAGGCGTAATGCGCTGCACTGGGAACCTTGTAAATACACTTGAGGGAAGTGCAGAAACAGAGATGCTTGCTCGGCCTTCCCCTTTCCCTCAGAGCTGCACAAGCGGGCAAGGGCCAGTGCGGCTGCAGGGCAGGCGGCAGCAGGAGCTGCAGGGCAGGAGGGCAGGGGGGCAGGCTGGCAGCTGCAGGGCAGGGGGGCAGCAGCAGCTGCAGGGCAGCAGCAGCTGCAGGGCAGGAGGGCAGGGGGGCAGGCTGGCAGCCCCGGCCCTGCCGCAGAGAGCTCCGCCAGCCGCACGGCAGTGGCAGCCGCCGTTCCCAAGGAAACGTCTCCCAGAGCCCAGGCTGCGAGCGGCCACAGGCAGCTCCCAGCAGAACGCGGCCACCGACGCTGCTCCAAACACACTCGCAGCGCTGCACTGTCCCCCGGCTGGGCACACAGCCCCACTGGAACTCGCTCCAGCAACCCCAGCCCAAAGGAATTCAGAACTCTGTCCCGCAAAGGCACACATCAGCCACAGGCCAAATGGAGCTGCTGTGGCTCTGAACCACAGAGCCAGATCTCCTGGAAAGCAGAGGGGATGACAGAGCCCCTGGGAGGTAACTTAGGTTGGTTATACACTGGGTTGGGAACAAATACAGAATCTCCTGCACTCACTGCTTCTCCACAAGGATGAAAACATTGGCATTGCCCTCCTTCTCCCAGGAGAGCACCAAGGCAGAGAGCACAGACTGGAGCAGAGTCCTTGTGGTTACAAATCCCTCCTGCTGGATGAGCACAGCTGACCTGCACCATTCCTCCAGGCCAGCAAGGGTGGCACAGAGCTGGAGCATTTCCCAGGACAAGGGGCACATTACATTAAATTGGCACCTTCAGCCATCTAGGACCTAGGGCAGCTATGAACTGCTCAGCTACTGATGCAGAGAGACCCTGAAATCAGCCATCATGTATTTAAGAGGCTCTTGCTAAACTCAGCCTGGCAGGAGAGTAAAATGATTCACAAGAATTCTATATTTATAATGAAGATTCACCAAAAATGACTCATGTACTGAACAAATCTAATTTTAAATAGAAGGGAAAAACCTCTTGAAGAGTCACACGAAACTGGAATGGGGGAGGGAAGAGAACTGTACACACAGGAGAGCACCAGCCAGGAGCTGTTAGCCAAATCTGCTGGAAGGATTTCTCCATTCAATCAGCCAAAGTAAAAACAGAACATTCAGCTGCACCTTCTTCTGGTTTAGAGTTAATCAAGGCCTCCATTCAAAGCAGCAGCAGGCTGGAGTCCTGCTTTAGGACAGGTAGGATTGCTGGGCAATAATGAGGCAGCTCAGTGCACAGTTATTAGTTCTTCAGACCATGAAGAATTCAGAACACAAAACCAGCTGGAATCACTGTAGGAGGATGAGAGAAGTATGAAGACTTTAAAGTATTCCTAATTTTGGCCAAGCAGAGTCTAACAGAAACAGCTGCCACCCCATCACCTGTTAGACCAACAATGCAACACAGCTTCCAGGACAGGATTCCAGGAACAGAGAGCAGGCAGACCACACTGGGAGCTCCCTGGAACACAAAGCCAGCCTCCAGCAAGGCCACCTGTCATCTTGGCTGGGTACTTGGGTAATGACATTTTAGTAAGAGTTACTTTACAATTTGTAATGCAACCACACATGTAGCAGATACAGAGGTGAAATGGGCCTGAACACCATGATTTCTAGTATCTAAATCCCTGCATTTACCTCTGACAGCAGAGAAAATAAATGTCTAGAGGAAAAGTAAGGTTAGGGAGCATTAGCTCTTCCACGTGACATTTACCACACAAGGCGATGATGTGACTGCTGTCTTCATGTACGAATTTTCGGGTGACAGCTTCTTCCATGATCTGCTTTACCTAAAATGAATAGAGAGAAATTATTGTATGAGCCCAACAAAATCAGCACAGCACTTGGGAGCTTCAGTTTCAAACACTGCTTACCCCTTCCCCCTTATGAACAGACTAACAACTCCCCCACATCACATTTTGCAGGGAAGAATGGATTTAAGGAGGGAAAGCACAAACCTAAGGGGCTTATAATAGCATGAGGAAACCTCTGGCAGAACAAGGGCAGGTCTGTTTGGGGTGTGCCCCCATAAAAGGCAGATTTCAGTGTGCCCACAGTACCCTCCAGAGAACTTCTCCAGCATAACTTTTGAAGAGCTGTGAAAGACTTTTAATATGATTCATCCTTTGCCTTCACACAGTCTCTTCTGCTCATGAAACCAGATTGTGTTGCTATGCCCCATTTCCACTTGTGCCATTCTGCTCTTTTTCAAGCACAAAGCATCCCTGAGCGACGTGGGCACACATTCCCGGAGAGGTTTAGGGCCACCTTCCCCCTACCTGGGAAACAGGGAACATGCCACAGCAATTACAAATTATGCCTTCGAAGCTCTGTTGCACCAGACAGTATACAAAATTATAACAGTACCTACAGAGAAGGCAGTGCCTTCTGTTTTCACTTCAAGACACGATTTAGCAATTGTAGCAAAAAAAAATTACACTTATCATACTTTTTAATGATTTAAAACAAAGTTCCTTTCCAGTTTCAGGGCTCAAGATGTGTGAAGCTCCAGAGGGAAATCATTGCAAATTACTGACTTTCAAAAATTAAAGAAGAAACAGACAATTCTTACAATGAGGATCTTGGCAAGAGGCTGTAGTCACCCTCCATTCATCTGCCAGTGATTTCTCCCCAATGGCTTCCTCAGCCTGACACCACATGAAACCTCATTGTTTTCCAACTCATCACCAACTCATTTATCAGACACTCATTTCCTCCTGGCCGTGGAGAGCTCGCTCTCTTCCACATACAAATTAACCATCATTTTTGACTTCTCTCATTTGTGAGCTACAATTGCAGGGTTATGACACTCTGACTAAACATATGCCAATTCACTTTCAATATATGAAAGTGCATGCTACCATGGCAGAAGACTCAACCGGACACTCTCTTCTTCCAACATTTAGAGCTGACTGGGCACCACTTCATGGCACTGACAGGCCCCAAGGTTTGAGCTTTTCCCCTCAGTGCTGGACCAGGAGAAGCTGCAGGTGCAGTGCTCCATCGACAGCTGGGCTCTGCAGCTGCCTGTGGAGGTGCCTTCTCCGCTTTGAAGGGCTTCCTCCTCCAGCAAGACCATCTGTGAGACCAATTCTGGATGCTGTAATTAAACATCCCCTCCCCCAGAAATCATCTTGGGGCCTCTGTGCCCACTCCTACACCCCCAGCCCGGCTGGCAGCAGGCTGCAGCTCTGGCACTTGCTGCACGAGCCTTTCAACACATGGCATTTGCCTCGCTCCAAATTCTGGATCAAGTAGATCCTCCAGAATTTGTGCTCCTTATCAAACAGAAGCCCTCTGAATTGCAAAGAAAACATTGGAAAAGAAAAAGGAAACATGTAAGAGGCTTTGAAAGTAGAAAGTGTTTTATAGCTGAGTGCTTTATAAAGTCTTTTGCACTTTATAAAATCTGGCTCGCTGCTCACTCCTGAAGCCTGACAATATAAACTTTGAGCCAGGCAATTTGTTTATTTCCTGTGGCTTTTCTGACATGGCTGTTAGAAGTTAGGATGTCACAGTGAGGCAGCTGGAGGTGGAGGAGTAAGAGGGTATCAAGGAAGAAGCAGAGGTGTGAGGAGGTCTCGTGAATGGGCACTCACATCTGGATTATCCTGTGTACTCAGCAATCCCTTTGGCACAGTTTCATTCACCCAAGGAAAGGGCTGATGTACTACTGGCAAAAAGCAGCTGAGGGCCACTGGCCTGAAGACAGACAGAGAGTCTGCCCTGCTGCAGCAGCAGTGACCACGCTGGCAGGGATCACACCAGCCTGTGCACATACAACTCAAGGTCACAGACATGACTTCAGGACTGCAGACCATGAAATCAGTCTCAGCATCCCAGAGAACATTAACTGGAATTCAAATCCTAACAACAGTGAGGAAGAAGAGTAGCTTCGATGAGCAAAAGCTGAAGTGCTCAGCAGCCAATTCATTGCTACCACACATTTCCCAGGCACACCCCAATTAGTTCAGTATGTTATTTAGATCCCCATCAACTAAAATTTTAAGTGCATAAAAACTGACAAAGAAAAGTGTTTCAGATTCAAGAATCAACCCTACTTTTCTAGAGCAGCACCATCCAGTGTCTCTCAGGAGACTTTAAACCCCAGACTCCAGAGCTAAGGACACAGAGCAGGCTCTCTGTGTCTTCCCCACTGCCACCGGATGCCAAGCAAGCTCCGTGCATTTTCTGGAGAGTGACTGAATGTTATTAGAAAACATTTTTAAGGCATAGACAGGATATGAGAAGATTCAAAAGCTGGAATGCAATGTTCTTCAATCCCACGTCATCCCTCACTGCCACGTAATTCATGGATGCTCCAGGCAAGGAGCTAAAGCAAGTGTTTCTGATCAAATGGAACACAAGATTTTTTTTTGCTTGTTTCCTTAATTCCCTTGCAATATTGCACAGCTCTTCATAGGGAATTCTGCTGCTTTGTCTCTGTTCTCAGGAGGCACTTGACAATGGAGCTTTTTGAGCACAAGCCTCCACACACACCCACTGGCAGCTACCAGCAGACCTGACCAAACTGCAAATTAATCTCATTAACAGAAACATCACCACCTGCCCCCACAGCCACCCATCTACCCCCACAGGGAAGGGATGTGCAAGGATGGAGGGTGCAGCCTCCAGCTGGGCCAGGGCTGCTCCCAGAGCCTGGAGAGGAGCCTGTGCAGGTGGGAGGGAGGGCTGGGGCCAGCTGTGACACGGGCTCAGGTCCCAGCCTTCGGAACATCCTCCTGTTCTCTGTGCCTCCCCTGCAGAACAACACAGGAGCCACTCATCCAAACCAGGCTGTTGTCTGGACCTGCCTGGTGGCACGAGCACAGAGAAGCACACGTGTCACTCGGTGTCACTGTCCCTGAAGCAGCTGCAGCCCTGGGGACACCTGCTCACCCTGGAACAGGTGCCAGGCTCCGGGGACACACGTCTGCCAACCCCTGAGAGCAGGGACAGGAAAGCTCTGCCTACCCAGGTAAAGACCTCACCACTTGAGGAGTACAGAAGATCCTGGTGGCAGCACTATAAAGGTAAAGCAAAGAAAACTCCTCAAAGAGAAACTGCTCAGCATTTGCAGCATCTTCTAATGGATCACTGCTCTGACTTTCTCCCACATCCTACAAGGACTAAAACTTTTAGAAGCAGTCAAACACTGAAACACATCATAATACATGGATTATTTATTGTCACTCAAGAAATACACAAGAGAAATGCCTTTATATTTAATTTTTTTAAATTTTAGTATAAGTAAACTTTAAAAATTGTAAAGAAGAATGCTCATAACATACCACAATAACCAGGAACACAGTTAAAGCCTACAGCACTTTTTCCTCAAAGGAGAAAACCTAATGTCCACCATCCATATCTTCTTCAGCTTGTGCAGCTACTGCTCACCTCCTTTATTGACAGCTCCTACTGCACTGACTCCTTACTCCTGATGAAAGATTGGTAGTGTAATAAAAGCTGTTCAATAACTATTGCACTTCTGCTCAGAAGTCCTTACATTTCAGCTGCAAGTTGAGCAATTGAGTTTTTGAAGTGCTCTGAAATCGTTCAGGGCAGAACTGCTAAGGTTATTGTTATCCTGTTTGTTTCACAGCTAGAAAGTACTGTTTAAATCCAGAAATGGCAAAACCCTCCATTTCAGGAGGCAAAAGGAAATGGCCAGAGAAAAAAGCCTGTTTTATGAGTCTGCTTGTCACAACAGATTTTCCTGCAGAGAGAGATAAATGCTTGAAACGTGAACTTCCAAGCGGCCTCAGCATGAATCCCTGCAGTTACATTTTCGAAACACATTACATGTCTTCCTTTCTGTGAGAGCCAACAAAATACATTCCCTACCAATGGGAACTGAAAGTCCATCAGAGGAAAAGCAAACAGCATTAAATTTCCCAAAGGAAAAATGCGAAGTTTTAGCTGAGGGACTGAAACAAAATAAACTAAACACTTTGCACCAAGTGATTTTGGAGATAACTGTTCTACACTTTGCAAAGACAACTGAATTTTATCAGGCTTGGTGGAACAGCCCACAGAAAGAATCCACTGCCTATGAACTCCTTTGGCTATTGAGGTTATGGGGAAATAATTCAACTGGAAATAAGAGTCTGGGTTTAGAGGACAAGGGAAGGGGACCAGGGCTCTGAGAACAGACATGGACATGGAGGTTTTCCCAGCAAGAAGGCAGAAGTGGCTGTATGAAGTCACACATGATAAAAAATGAGGTCGAAAATTCTATTGGAAAAAGTTATATACAGTCATTAAGGGCAGCACTATCTGGTGGGTGGTTACTAGTGGCTCGTGTTCAATTCCTGCCTCCATCAATTGATTATTGAACACAAATAAAATCTCCATCTCAGTGTCTCCAACTGCGACCTGAGCCATTTTCTTACTGTGAGCACAGACAGGGGCCCTTCCACAGGTCTGTGAGGGCACAGGTGAGGGGTGTTACCTCAGCCTGCTTATAATCAACAAAGGCTCTCATGGCTATTTTAGACTGGAAAGCTCTGGCCAACCCTAAAAAGCCAAGCCACTATAAGCGCTCTAAAAGAGCATTGGTGAGGACTTGGGAGAAGGAAAAAAAAATCAGAGGCAAAACAAAAATGCAGATGACACAGAGAGTACAAATAACACTTGCAAGCATTATTCAAGTCATTTAAAAACCAGAGTCCAATTAAAAACATTTTAGAGACTTTAAAAACAAATTAGCCTCAGATTTTTTTAATTACACACCACTACTTCTCCTCAGCTTGAGCTGGCTTGGATCATGAAAATCCATTTCACTTTCCATCTCATGCATTAGCTCAAGATTGCAATGTTCACACTTGGAAAACATTTATCAGATTTATTTATATATTTAAGCATTACTCAGGAGAGCAAGCGCACCCACTTCTAAATAAAACCTTACACTGCCTCAGCTCAAAGGTTCTAGTTCAAGCAGAAATTTCTAATCTAAGTGGCATGTTTGTGGCAGCATTCAGCAGGTACCACCTGCCCAGAGCCAGCTGCTGGCTGGGTCACGCCGGGACACAGTCCTGCTGTCCCACACACAGACCAACCTTGACGTGCCTGTCCCTGCTCTGCCCCTTCCACGCTCCCCACACCAGCTGATGTGTTCTGATTCCAGCATCAATGAGTACCAGGACACAGCAGTCCAGCTCAGGAGCCTTGGCCACAGCAACAACAACTTTACATCTGAACTTTGACGGCTCCTGCTGCTTCCCCAGCAGTGAACTGCAGAGGGGCAGGAGGGCAGGTACCTGTTAAAAAAACTTGCCACTGCTGTGATGGATAAGCATTACATCTCCACTTCACTGCTGTGTAATACCCAGCAGCTACACGCAGCGCACCACAGCCAGTGCCACAAAACCACAAAATCCCATATTTGGGTGCACGGGGAGAGGTGGCCACAGGGAGCCCCAGCTTGACCAGAGGTGCCCACGGCCCAGCGCCTGGACACCGCCGGCACCTCCTCCCGCCCCGGCAGGAGCCTTGCTCCGCGGCAGGAGCAGCTCCAGCGCGATGCCATCGCAGCGGACACTCCGTCCGTCCTGCCGAGCACCGGGCAAGGAGCACCGGGCAAGGAGCACCGCCCGCCAGGTACGGAGCAGTGCCGAGCACCGTGCGGGGACCAAGCGCCGCCAGCCCCGCCGCGAGTGTGCCCGAACACCTGCGCTCAGGTGCGGGGGCTGGGCTCGCTATGTACACACGGCTCCGACTGCCCCAGCCCGGGCACGGCACACAGGTGTGTGCACAACAACCACCCAGATTAACCCTTCCCAGGGCACAGGTGCCAGGTCACCTGGGAGTCAGCTCGGCTCATCCACCTCAGAAATACCTTTCTCACCTCCGATTTCCCCCCCTTCTCCCCTAAAGCTCACAGTTAAGGAAAAAGTCATAAAAAACGAGTGCTACGGGAAACACAAACGCCGGGAAAGGGAGCGGGAGCCGATGTTCGCCTCCTGCCGCAGCACAAGTCCCGCGAGCGGCATCTCCGCTGCAGGTGTGCCCGAGGGAAAGGGGCACCGAGGTTCTCCGGGGCAGCACCGGGGCAGCACCGGGGCAGCACCGCACCGCCAGCCCCGCCAGATCCGCGTCCTCAGCGCCTGCCCGGACGGGCGCGCACGGCCGCGGCGGCCGAACCCGCTCCGCACCGAGGACAGGAGGGGACAGACGGACAAGGGACAGGGGGACACTGGGACAGGAGGGGACAGGGGACAAGGGACAGACGGACAAGGGACAGAGGGACAAGGGACAGGGGGACACCAGGACAGGAGGGGACAGACGGACAAGGGACAGAGGGACAAGGGCCAGGGGGACACTGGGACAGGAGGGGACAGGGGACAAGGGACAGA